>JAECUM010006370.1:0-20929 GCA_016617855.1 Megalonaias nervosa | reverse complement strand
AGATCAACTAGGATACTCTATCTACAAGAATTTACCAAGGAACATGCAGGAAATCACTCTAACCCTCATAAACAGCATCTGGAACACTGGCATTATACCTCATACCTGGAAGGAAGCCATTGTCATTCCCTTACCGAAGAGTGGGAAAGATCCACAACAGACATCTTCTTATCGACCAATCTCCCTTACCAACGCCATTAGTAAATTAATGGAAACTATGATCAACAATCGCCTCAAGCATCATCTTGGACTAAACAACCCCTTATCCGAGAACCAGAGTGGATTTCGCAGCAACAGATCAACGTTGGACCAACTTTTCCGACTGGAAACAGACATCAGGTTGGCATTTCAATCACCGAAGAAAAAACACAGACACGTTATTGCCATTTTCCTGGATCTAGAGAAAGCTTTTGACTTGGTCTGGAGCAAAGGGCTCATTTCAAAGCTAAATCAATATGGCATAACTGGACGCATGCACACCTGGATCTCAAACTTTCTCACCGGACGTCAAATAAAAGTCAGGATAGGAAATCAACTGACAAACTCCTACACTCTGGAGAATGGAACTCCACAAGGGAGTGTCATTAGTCCCACCTTGTTCAATATAATGGTAGATAGTTTATCCAACTACGTGGACAAGGCCATCACTATTTCCCAGTTTGCGGACGATAGTGGAATTTGGAAAGCGGGGAACCCGGCAAATCCTAACTACGTACGTCATTTGCAAAAAGGACTGGATTCTGTCTCACGATGGGCGAACAACTGGGGCTTCAAGATATCATCAGGAAAAACAGTGGCGATGTTGTTTTCAACGCGCAGAAAACGGAACCAGCAATATCCGCTACTATATATCCAGGGACAACCAATAACCTTTGTGAAACAGACTACTTTCCTTGGTATGCTACTAGACGAAGCACTTACATGGACTCAACATATTCAAGAACTAGCTTCAAGATGTTTACAGGACGTCAATATACTTCGACATCTCAGGGGCACCACATGGGGAGCAGATCAGACCACTCTCCTACAACTCTACCAGTCACTGATAAGAGCCAAACTGGACTATGGCTGTCAGATCTACGACTCGGCCAACAAATATCAACTAGCCAAGCTGGACAGTATTCAACACAAGGCACTTCGCATTTGCACGGGAACACTATCAAATACATCCCTTGACGAATTGCAGATCATCACCGGAGAGCTGCCGCTAACTCTCAGAAGAAAGGAACAGATACTCCGTTATGCCATCCGCATTTCTTCACACCCCATTTCCAATCCAGTGAGACAAGCCATTGAAAGATCCAACATCCCCTTCAACCCAAGGTGCTCTAAACCGCTGCCAGCAGCCAAGAAGATACACACTCTCAAGATGGAACTGAACATCGGAGAACTACAAGCAGAACCACTATTCAACATAGATCCTACCCCATGGAAAAACACCATACCTAATCTTAATTTTCAGGTTCATAAAATGGAACGGAAACAACACAACCCATGGAAGTTAATGGCAGAAATTCACGCATTATTAGATGAATCCTATAATCAGTACACTCACATCTACACAGATGGATCGAAGTCCCAAGAACTTCACCGAACAGCAGCTGCAATGGTGATACCAGCACAGAATATCACAATCAGAGCCAGACTCCCAGATGACACCTCAATATACACCGCAGAACTATGGGCAATTTTACAAGCACTTAAATGGATTAACTCGCAAGGAGAACGGCAATACCTCATCATCAGTGATTCCTTGAGTGTACTTAAATCCATAGAAACCGGCTCATCGAAAAGCAGGAAGAATATGCTACAAGAAACCCTGATGCGTCTACGGGAATTGGAATTGAACCATTTCCAGGTAGAATTCTTATGGGTTCCCTCACATATCAACCTGGTTGGGAATGACAAAGCAGACAGAGCAGCTAAGCAGAGCCTACAGGACCCAGATGTACAACCATTACACCCCAGCGTTCAAGAACTCTACGGTACAGTTACCACAGCCATAAATCAACAATGGCAGCACCAATGGGACCTTTCAGAAAAAGGAAGAACACTACACCGACTTCAACCGAACATCAGAAGAGGGCCACCTACCCATCTTAATCTCTCCATAAAAGATCAACACATTGTGAATAGACTGACGACAGGTAAAACACTCATCAGAACCAGTCATGGAACCGACGCCAATCTCACCTGCCAGACATGCAACCTTCCAGACACCATTGACCATATTTTCAATGTATGCCGACAATACACTCGCTCAAGGACAACCTTCACCAATCTCCAGGTTCAGATCGGAGCACCAGCCACATACCCTGACTGCCTTGATAGGACGAAAAACCCTAACCTCCAGAGCACATACGTCAACGTTATCCGATTCCTCAAGGATATTAATAAGTACCAATATATATAACAAATTTATAACATCCCTATTAACCTTGATGAATAAAGAAATCAAAATGATACATTTCATCTCTTGTTACTACAATTTTTATTCTCATACTATACTTTCTATACATTCTTCGTTTTTCCATCAAATACATTAATACTCTTCTTCAATTGAACAGGAAATTTTTACATAGATACTAAATTTGTTGAATAAATCTATCTATGATATTCTTGACTCTTTATTATTATAGTTTTCTCTACCACTATAATGTATTATATGTATTTTACATATCTCTAAAAAAAAAAAAAAAAAAAAGGGAAAAATTAGGATAGCAACAGTAATAAACCATTCATAAATACTAAACTAAATTGACATAATGAACCTTAGTATCTAAAATAAACATCAATTAAAACCTGACAATGACTTGGACGTAATCAGTACTTGGAACAATAAATATGCTTACCGTGCTTTACAAGACTATAATTTCATCCTGGGGCACAAAGCTTTTTCTTTTTCTTTTTTTTCTTTTTATTTAAAAAAAAAAAAAAAAAATTTCTATGAATATATACATTATTATATGTATCTATTTATAACCTACTATTTATAGATTTTCATAAGTATATTAGTGATTTAGCGATCCAACGATTCAAGAATTAACCACGATGGACAACATCAATAGAGGAGACAGTGCTTACAAGTGCAATTAATCATTTAACTCATCATTAGCAGTGTATGTTTAAAATTACTATCACAACCAACTATCCAAGACATCAGATGAAATCAGAAGAGGAGGATCAAAATCATTCAACTACTAACGGCCCTGAGGAACAAAATTCAATAGGATACCAGAAGAAATTGTCTACCAGCCACTTCCTATGAAACAGCGAATGATATTAGCCGAATATATGAAGACAACAACAAATTATCAGAAATTCATCTCTACCAGGAGCCTATCATACTCTACATCTTGTCACTAGAGCAAGATGTAATCTTCATATGACAATACAGAAAAGATGTAACGTTCTACAACTATTTGTCAAACTCAATAAAAACAAAAGACAGTCCAGGATGTTTGCCTGCTGTCCGATAACTACCCCTCCCGCATGCATCCAACAACATCTTACCAACATCACATCAGAGACAGTTCAGGATACTCCCACCTGCTGTACTCGAACACAAGTACCAAAACAAGAGACAGTCCAGGAAGCTCTACCTGCTGCCTCACAATCCCCCTTCCCACACGCACACAAAAACCTACGCTGGGAACATCAAACAGGTGCTAGGAAAATATACTAGTAATACCTGGGTGGAATCCTGAACTTGGCAAGCCAGTGCTGAGCTAAGATTTTCTACCATGACCCTAGCACGGTTTTTTTTTTTTTCCAAACAAAGCATCAAAGCAAGAGACAGTTAGGAAGCTCTACCTGCTGCCTCACAATCCCCCTCCCCACGCACACAAAAACCTACGCTGGGAACATCAAACAGGTGCTAGGAAAATATACTAGTAATACCTGGGTGGAATCCTGAACTTGGCAAGCCAGTGCTGAGCGAACATTTTCTACCATGACCCTGGCACGGAGTCAAGCATCAAGGCAAGGGGCAGTCCAGGCAGCTCTACCTGCTGCCCCACAAACCCCCTCCTCTGTACGCATCAAAGTAAGGGACAGTCCAGGAAGCTCTACCTGCTGCCTCACAATCCCCCTCCCCACATACACACAACCACCTACGCTGGGAACATCAAACAGGTGCTAGGAAAATATACTAGCAATACCTGGGTGGAATCCTGAACTTGGCAAGTCAGTGCTGAGCTAAGATTTTCCACCATGACCCTGGCATATGGGTGTTGCTCGAAATATGGTAAGGGACAGTCCAGGACACACCCCACCTGCTGTCCCAAAACTCCGGACAAGCATCAACACCCTCTTTAGGACAGAGAGGGAATAACCAAGGTCTTCATTTTACATTAGAAGATCAAAAACAACCTATCATGATCCTTTGGCCGTGCGCTCAAAACAATACAACTATAATTACTAAGCGGTGCTAATGTTACATAGGATGGCATACATCCAGCAGATTGGTACATTTTATATTACCAAAGTACGCTCAGTACACAAAATTCCAACTTGATATTTATTCAAAATTCATAACTCCCAACTATTGGATCAATTGCATAGGTGGCTCACACACCTCTGGTATAGGGATATCCATAGTCACAACTGGATTGAATTTGATTACACTGATTTAGGGGTATTAAGGCTTTTTTGGGTGACTTGAGGGCCTTCGGAGAGGACCAACAACATCAAGGAAGCAAGCTGAGACATGGACTGGAACTGGCTCTGGGGGCTGTTGGCTGCCCTTTTTCTGGTGGCTTTCTTTTTTGGTTTGGTCCGTACGGGACTTGAATCACCGCCCTCTGGGGGTGGGGGGTGGGGTTTGGTTGTTGCCTGTCTTGGGGTTTGACTCGGTTACTTGTGGAGGGGTCTGGTATAGGGGTGGGGGTGTGTGGGCTGTTTCTGGGGTGGTTGTGGTGCGGCGGGGCTGGGGCCCGGGCGGGGGATTTGGTTGCTGGGTCTGTCAGTTGGGGGTGATGGAGTGCGTCCGGACGGGTACTAAAAGGTCAAAAGGCCCAGACAGGGGCCAAGTGCCCTCTTAAAGGGACAGCGGTTCAGCCTAGGATCGCAAGCAGTCGCAGAAGCCATCGAGCAATACGCGACTATAATCCGTTTACTGGTTACTGGTTACTGACCATCCATTGTTGACTCGTCAACCTATGAAGATGCCTTCATGACTAACAAAGCTGAACGAAGCCCACGTGAATATACATCGTGTCAGGCAAAACCTGATACCCAAGCCTGAAAAGATAGAGAATGTGAGGATGTTAAAGTGGCCCAAAACCTGATAGAAGAGGTCTTGAGAGACGAAATAAAGAAGGAGCAAGAAGAGTCGACCGAGACGTATAGACTTCAGAAGCAAAGAGATCAGCAACAGCAGCAGGAGCTAGACAGAGGTTTTGTGGACTGACGTGTGGACGCAATATCCTGTCGAAAATCCTGCAGACAGACGGGGACTCGATCTTAGACGATAAGAGATTGCCATACCCCCAACAAAACAGCCCTTTTCAGGTCTACACCAACAATCTAGAAAAGATATACTATTCTACTGCCAAAATTTGTCTGTCTTCGTACTTGTCTGTAGGTTAAAAAATAAAAGTGTACCTATAAACACTTCGTTTCCCTGGCTTGTAAATAGTCTATGTGTTTTTTTATATGCATGAGTGATAATAAAGTGTGTTTGTAGGTAATAAAAGTGAACGTGAGTGTTTCTTTTAGGTCCGGCGTTCCATGTTTTGGTTGTGGTGTAGGTATTGTTAGTTTTTGTGTCAGGGGGGTGTTTTTCTTCAACTCCGTGCTTCAGGCATATAAAGCGTAGCGTTCGTCAGTCTGGCTACCCATTATTGACTAGTCAACATTCAAAATGAATAGAGCGCAGAAGATAATGGCGCAACAAGATAACCAAATTGGGATTTCGGATTCACAACAGAAACACTTTCGATGGTGACACAAATACAATGATTATTGATGTATGACTTGAATGAGAAAAGAATATTAATGCGTGCGTGTATAAGATCCAAATATTGAACACATTAACATAATACGCACGAACCTAAAAATGCAACAAATATAAATACAAATAAATGACCTGACACAGTACAAGGACAATGGTGAACAATTCACAGTAATTTCACACTATGAAAAGAATGGATGTTTTACTCAAATAGTAAAAATGATGTATTCACTCAACTAGTGAAAACTTAGATATTTTTACTCAAATAGTAAAACGATAAATTGATTGGGCAGATATCATACAAAAAATATCTTTACACTCCCAAAACAATGGGTATAACAAAACCCCAAAATTAGCCCACGGCTAAAACTTTACATGCATGGAGTAACACAAAAACACTCCCGTCAATATCACACTTCGCTACCTTTCATACTGGTCAATCAAGCAAGCATTATTATAGGTAGTCACCGACCACCATTCAGTTCTTTGGTCAATCAAGCAATCAGCGCCAACCAATCCGGTCTGCAAAGCCCGATCACCTGCTACTCGACCAGCAACACTGTTCACTCAGCTCTACGGCTGCTATGGTTAACTTCTATGTTTAGCTCTTTAGCTGGTACCGCGTCGACCACGATCACCATGGATCACTCTGGTCAGCTGAAAATACATCTAACACCGTGTACTACTCATGACACTGCATATAGAATAAAACGTAATGACGTTATATACGGTAAGTTATACAAATTACATTATCGGTACGATATTACAAAAACAATAAACAGGTTCAGAAGTGAACCTGTGTCCGATAAGATTCCTATGGTACTAAAGGTTTCTTAAGAAAATGCAACTTTATATTGCTAATATAAATCTCTTGCTAAGTCAAAAACAAAAATAGAAAATATTTCCGTTATACCACGCAAGCCAAAGCTACATAGAAAATGTACAAAAATAAACGTGGTCGTACAATAGCTGTAACTTACAATATACAAAAGAAATAATATACATAAGAAATTAATAAATTACATACCTCTACAGATAAAGATGTGCAAGTCCCTAAGTAGACTGCTTACTGACAAGAGGGGCCCCGAGTGGCCAAGTGGTCTAAAACGCTCACCGTTACGGATCACTGCCATCTCACCTCTGTCTGCGTGGGTTCGAGTTTCGGGCTCGGCCAATGTGGTTATGTGAGAAAGCTTCCCGGTAGCTTCTCGTGGGTCGGTGGTTCTTTCCGGGTTCTGCCGGGTTCTTCCTCCACCATTAATACTGGCCGCCATGTATAGCCTATCTTGTGCTGAAAAATGGCATTAAACCCTATAACAACAACAACAACAATAACAACTACTGACAAGACGTTCCGTAATGTGAAGATATCACAGTGAGGCATTTATATACATACGATGTAGCCGTGCTAGATGTAAATCGGTTTTTCCCATCGAGAGCACTTCGCATGTGCAGCAGGGATAAACCGAACTCACTAATTCGAAATATTGTACAATATACAAAAATCACCCTCGGGTATCGTTGTACAGAAAAAACGAAACCAGAGTACATGCTTTTAATAAATAGAGCGATTAATCAATTCCGTGACAAATGGAACTCCAGATGCACCTGCAAAATGCTCGTCGCCTCCTAGACCAACTAGCCATGGAGTATATTGATGAAAAAGAAGAAGAAGAAGAAGTTGTCTTAGAGAAGGAGAAGGAGAAAGAAAAGGGCATAATTCTTCTGATGCGATCCATTTGCCATGTGAAGCATGTGGTGAGGACACCATCACAGAAACCATCACAAGCGTTCACGGTGCCTCGTACCCAAGATTGGGACTTGGAGCTGGTGATGCAACGCCAAGAGTGGGAACCTCAGCGACCACAGCAACAGCACAGTATCAGAACGTACGTGAAATGAATGCAGTCTTCACAATCCCTCAATCCCTTGGGAGAGCGAAGCGAATCAACCCTCTTCATCGCTCCCCATCTTTACCATTTCGTGGGAGAACGATTGGAGCTATATTTGTGTGTGTGGTGCTCGCCCTGGGAGGTGCGGGTGTTATGTGTAGGCTCGTACAAAGTAACAAAGAAAAGAGTGAAGTCAACAAGCTTTGTAAAATTTAACAAAAATACTTTACTTCCTAGAAAACAATGTAAAAATATGAAAAAGGACTTACGATTTGTGAATCTAATCCAAAAATTAATCCTAGAATTCAAAAATATAAGTCATATCACTAAAACGTTCTAATTGAAACAAAGTTCTAATCCCGATGATGTTCCAATGTGGAAGGCGATGACGTCTTCTATGTCCTGTTTTATGTTGATGTATCGACAGTTCCTTGTTGAATTATATGAATCAAGAATAATATTTCGGCTTTAAAATTCCGAATAATTTCCAATGAATGTCTTTGTCCAAGAATTTTGATGAGCACTGGTATTTTTCAAGGGAATATAAATTATTAATGCCAAAAATAGAAGAATTTTAAAACATTACGACTTACTAAGTCCACTACAAAATATCTGTTTTAACCCTTAACTAAAACGCAGTTTAGACTCCGTGATGGGTCACGTGATCGCTTAGTCCGAACAACGCAGTAAAATTATATGTCAATTAGCACGTAGGCTATTTACAGGTTCGATTGTACTGAACGAATCTTACTATAAGATTCAATAATAAAAAGTTGTTTACAAATTAGAGCTAACACGCAAGCCAAGTATGACCTTGATTACAATCAATGATTTTCACTCCGTGTTTACCAATTTCTGAACCAAGGTCAGGAACTAGGTCAGCTAAAAATACAATGTAACAACACTACTGCGTTTTAAATCAGACTGAAAAGAAAACTCAAACTTTCCGGAAAAAATTTCAATTCCAGTGAATAAAGTTATCATTACAATAACATGTAATGAAATAAAAATAAAATATAAAAAATTAAAACTAAAACAAAAGTAATTAAATTACATATACGTGACACGGGCGTTAACCAGGTGCAAGTGAAATTCAAAACAACAGTCCTTTTCAGGGCTAACCAGATCTCTAGAAAAAAGAGACTGATCAAGTTGCCAAAAAAATATTAGTTTTTTGTGTGTGTGAGTGCATGCGCGAACGTGTGTGTGTATTTTTTATTGTGTTTGTGTGCGTGCATGTTCGTGAGTGTGTCTTTTTGTTTGTGTCTGTGTGCGTGCGCGTACGTGTCTTTTTGTTTGTGTATATATGCGCGCGTACGTTTGTGTGTGTGTATGTTTCTTTCCCTTAACAAGCCCCTTGTCCCTACAGTCATGATTGTTTGTTTTGTGTGAATGTGGAATAGTGTGACTATAAACACTAACTCCTTTGCTGATGTGATTGTAGGTAATGGTGTGTTTTGTAATTAAAAACTTTCCTTCTCCAATATGTACTGATAGAAAGTATAGTGGTTTTGTTAGTATTGGTGTGTAGTTTTATATAAAAATTTATTTTAGGTTAGCACTCTCATCACTGTGGATTGTTTGGTAGGTGATATAGGTAGTTGGTGAGAGTGACATTTTACTTCACGCCCGTGTTTTGCGGTATATAAAGGGTAGCGTTCATCAATCGCGTCATTCAAATTGAATACGTTAACCATGGCGACAAACCATATGGACAAGATGCTTAAATTGCAGAAAGTGGTAGATGATATTGGAATGGTAAAAGAAATGCTGGTCAAATTGGAGGATGAGTGTTATAACCAACACCATGTAAAGATGGAGATTAACAATTTAAGGAAGACTAAGGAACGATTGAGAGAAATGATCTAGGAGGAGAGAGAAGAAAAGTAGGACAAAGAGTAAAAAGAACTTATAACGAAAAATTTATGAAAGAAGAAGGAAACGAGAAGAGGAAACAAGAGGAGGAAAATGAAAAGGAGGAGGAGAAGGAGGAGAAAAAGAAGATGAAGTCGAAAAATGTGTTGGAGAAGATGAGAAGTTGGTGGAGGAAAAGAAGAGAGGAGAGAAAATAGAAGAAAGTTAAAAAGCCCTTTTCAGGGCCACTCCATTGCCTCGAAAGGATGCCTATTCTCTCTTGCCTAAAAAATTTTTGTCGATTTTTTGTGTGATAGATTTATGTTCATAAATCAATGTTTGTGTGATATGTCTATGTCTCTAACCCTGCCTCTAAACTTGACTCTAACCACGTCTATATGTCTATGTCTCTATTTGTCCCTAGAGTATAGCGTATTCAGGCCAGCCCCTTGCCACACTGTACCACCCGATTGAGGTCAGCCATTTGCAACATTGTTGCCATTGTTTCCCCAGTGTCCAGTACCATAACGTCACCCCTGTTCAATTCCTATTGTCCCTAGACAGGCCCAATACCTTGTTGCTATACATTCCCTATGCTAAATCCCCCTTGTCCCTAGACAGACCCACCCATGTTAAAGTTCCATTGTCCGCAGAGTGCAAACGACCAAATTTAACATTTAGCCCCCATTGTTCCTAGGATGCCCCCATTAACTACTAAGGAGCTATATTGATGAGGTTATTAATAAAACTAGACTCCTCGATAGAAGAGTCATTCTGAAATATAAAATAAAAAAGACAACAAGCACGTTTCCTTCGCGGTTACTCTCTATATTTGATGCCCCAAATTTACAGATCACTCGAACACTTTCTCACCAGATTGAATCCTCCGAAAGTTTAAAGGTCCTATGTCAAGACGTTCCTACGGCTAAAGATCTGAAGGACCATATAGTACACTGTTTCCCAACCTTTTTGCTGCGACACTAAATTGGACACCAACAGGACGCCCGTTCCTCTGGCGTATGATGAGATTTTAAAAGTTTCTTCTGAAGACCCTTGATGCCTTATTATCTACACACCTACCCACACCCCGGCGACTCTGATTTGGGTTGCAACTTCTGTTTGGGAACCACGGATTTAGTACATGCCAAGGGAACAGAACTTCAGATTCAGGCATATACTGCTGCAAAGACAAGTGTTATTTGCAAGCAAATGCTCGACACCAAACCGTTTAGAAGTTCGACGACTGGGGTTAGCTTATCTATCAGTCCGATGTTAGAATGTCTAAAGAGGAATGTAACCTATCTTCTAAACTACAAGATCTGTAGCAATAAATATGTTGGCGAAACCGTTATTTTCAGAAAAACAAATGAATAACAATAATAGTATTTTTTGGACAAAATCAAAGAGAAAGTCACCAGGCAAAATCATCACACAAGGTATTTCTTTACATGTATTATTATTATTATTATTATTATTATTATTATTATTATTGCTGCTGCTGCTGTTGTTGTTCTCAGTTAGTCCGCTATACCACTCTTCTCATATATGAATTTTAGTATCTACATAACTTTACTGAGATATAATTTCGAATGTAAATTTTTTAGCTAGCATTGATATCTAGCCACCCATGGTTTGTGTTCTTTGGGGATGGGAGGGAGGCGGTATGACGACCTAAAGAACACTATTGGGTGCAAGGCCTGATCAGATCAAGCGATGGGGGTGGTGTTTCCATGTTCCAAAAGGGCCCTGTCTGTTCTCGAAAGTGTGCTCAAGGTGTGCAAAATAACCAATAAACGTGCACAAGAATGAAACGATGGTCGAATTTCAAGCGATCAGTGACTGTACGGTTTGTGTTTGGATTTCCACAGACTGACCTAAAACAGGAATAAATTACTTGTTTATCAAATCCTTATTTATACTCATTTTCAAATGACCTACATCATAATAGAGTGTGAAGATTTAGAACGGAAAAACATAGTCTAACTGTAAACAAGACTGGTCTTGAACTTAAATGCTACGTAAACATTATCTTTACAACTTACAATCATGGATCAAACATAAGCACACAATATAAACTAAATATGCATAACACCTTGTTACGTATATGTAATTTAATTACTTGTGTGTTAGTTTTAAATTTCTTTTTATTTTATTTTTGTTTCATTACATGTTATTGTAATAACTTTATTCACTGGATTTGACTTTTTTGGAAAATTCAGTCTTCTGTTTTCAACTGATTAGAGCGTAAAAGTGTTGCTTCATTACTATTTTTAGCTTACCTTGGTTGAGAGGTTTGTAAACACTAAGTGAAAATGATTGGTTATTACCAAGGTCATGCATTTTGTTTTCTTTTTTACTGCGCTGTTCAAATTAGTGATCACGTAGCCTCGTCACGTGAGCCATCATGTGATCTAAAATCGTGGGTTAAAACAGACATTTTCTAGTGGATTTAGTCAGTCGTAAATATATACCTTCGGGCCCAAGGTATTTGTCTTGCTGTTGCCATTTGAGTTGATTTTCGTATTTAAAATAATTTATTCACCTTGGAAAATACTCTCCTTTAGCAAATTCTTGGAAAAAGACATTCACTAAATTATTCGGAATTCAAAAGCCGGAATTATATTCTTGGTGACTCAACAAGGAACTGTTGACACATCAACACAAACTGGTTATAGAGGACATCATCGCCTTCCATACTGGAACTTAATCGAGATTCGAACTTGGATTCAATTTGAACTTTTAGTGATAGGACTTATTTTTTTGAATTCTAGGATTAATTTTTGGATTATATTCACAAACCGTATGTCCTATTTCGTACTTTTACTTTGTTTTCTAGGGAAGTAAATCATTTTGTTAAAATTTACAAAGCTTGTTGACTTCACTCTTTTCTTTTGTTACTTTTGTACTAGCCTACACGTAACAAAAAACCTCTTCTCATAACGAAAAAGAAAGATCTATACAATCAAACGTTAGTTAGATATTTATCAAATATGTATAAAACAATAAAAAAAATTACATACAAAGATGTCATTTGAATGGCACTCAGCTTAATTACAAAAAGTAAACCAATAAAGTAATTTTATAAAAGTGAGAATGTATCGGCAATCACATTATATTTCCTCCAGATATGTCTAATGCAAATTATATATCTTGCATCTTTAAACTCAGCCTCAACAATATTTAATCCTTTTTTGTCAATTTTTTATGCATTTAAGGGGGTTGTGATCACTGAATACAACAAAGACCTGAAATAAAATACACCTCAAAATGTTGTAAAGTCAATATCAAAGCCAAACCTTTTTTCTCAATTGTGGAATATTTTATGGTGTTTGTTCACTTGTTTAAAACATATCTATTGGATGATCCACACCATTTTCATCTTCTTGAATCAATAGTCCACCAACTCCTACATTACTTGCATCAACAGACAATTTAAATAATGAACTTGGTGCAGAGAGAAATGGTATACTTTTATGTGTGGACTTAAATTTGTCAAAACATTCCTGATATTTGTCAGTTCAATGAAACTTGGATTTCTTACTCAATAAATCTTCTATAGGTTTAAATTGACTGTGCCTTACAGTATGTCCTAAAACTGTGACACGAACATGGCAAAACTAACTTTTACCTAAACTAACTGTGAGATTTTCATCATTAAGTCGATTGAAGAATTTATGAATGGTTTTCTAGTGATCTTTAAGTTATCGTTGTAGATGATGGCCTCATCGATGTGCACGTCAGTTATCTAGACCAGATGTTAACCTGTCCATTAGACGTTAGAATATTGCCAGTAAATTTTTCATTCAAAAGGCATCACATATTTCGCATTTCCAATTTTGTCGTTAAAATCATCTTGTTCTTGACACTGGAAATTGATCCGTTTTGCTGACACTATTGACTTTTCTATATTTAGTACAAATACAGAATCTAGTATCTGATTTACAAATTAGACACAATAATACAAGGTAAACACAAGTTACATTTACTTGCTTCTATAAAATCATTCTTCATTTTATTGAATTGTTTATTATCAAATCTTCCTGTTTGGGATGGTTCATCCTGTAAGGATGCTGTGTCACACATATAGAATCTACAATATAAATGTTATAATATATTGCATTTGCTCGTGTTGGCACAGCTGGAAACAAGTGCTCATATTCATATAATAGCTGTTGTTTTTCACATTTCAATAAGGCATTTTTGTTTAGCTTATCGTGCTATTTCTGCTTCTTCTCATTTGCCTTTCCTACACATTGGCGTTGTGGTCGTGGTTGCTGTAGTTCCCGTTCTTGATCATCATTGATTCCATGACGAATTTTTCCATCAGACAGCTTGTAATAGTCTATGCTTCTCTGAGACTTGATTTTAATGATATCATTAAAATCTTATTTTTTATAAGTATGTAATTATTTTACAAACTAAAAACGTTGCTAATTTATGTTCAAAGAAATATTCCTCAAATTAAACAACTTTCGTACTCTAAGTAAATCCACTGCAGCCAAAGCTTCATTCGTTCAAAACTACACACGGCATTGATCAAAAGGAAGACTGTTAATTGACCAAAAGGGTTAGAAGTTTATTGAGTCATGACCCGATTTAAATTATAATCAATCGCTTTTTCGATATCATGTGCTTTATAAACAGATTACAATGGCATGGTTTGAGTAATAGGCGAGGACTCCTAGAATGCTTCCTCAGAGTGCGTCTTTTTAACATTTTTGTTGTGAAAAACAATTACACACATACAAAAATATTTGCTGGTGTTGTCGATTTGACGTGACGCACTATCTATAACGCTACACAGTTTGTAAAATACAATTGGACTGGAGTGAGAATAACACTGCCTGACCAGATGAAAAATCACCAGAGTTTGACAATTTCTGACTCCTAACTTATTATAGGTATAACTCATAAAGACGTGTGATAAACTCATTGACATGAAAACTTTCTCCACATTGAAATGATACCATTAAGAAACTGAGGGGTATGTGTCAGACTGAAACTCTCGATTTAGTACACAAACCTTATCTATTATAATTTATACACAAGGGCCATATACTAGAAGAGCTTTAAACTGTCGTGTTCACACAATTCGTCTTAATTGTATGGACCAGTTTAGTGTCCAATATGCGTCGAGTACCTGTGTATGAATCGAACTTGGTTTTCTTTGTGACATGTTCTGGACTTGAAATAACTAGACACAATGCAAAATTAATAGTTATTTGATATACTCTAAATGTTTATCAGTGTTAAACTAAGCCGCTAGCTATGAATAGAAAATCCACACAGGTTTATTCACAATCTCTGAATAACAGTAGTGTTTTCTAATAAATCCGACAGACATCATTCAAGTTTATATATGTCACGTTTTCTAAGCAAAGCAGAAAACTGGCGCATTTACCAACATGAGCTGAATATGCCTAACCCTATTACTACACCCAAAACATAAATTTGATATACCATATCATGCGTACGGCATGTGTCCTTGGGCAATTTGCAAGACAGAGAAACTCAATACAAAATGAAATTTCCGAGATTGGACAAGACAACAAAAATATTGGAAAGAAGAAGTGGGATAGAATATTTTCTCAACAACTGGCCACACTTCGAATGACAATGTTTGGACTAGAAATTTCTATAGACTCATCTTGAATTTAGAAAATAGAGGGAAAATCAGCCGAAGCAGAATATTCCGACATAATAATATACCTCTCTGATCGAAAGGACGGCAGTCAGACATACTCTAATATCTCTCAGATACAAGGGACGGCAGGCAAACATAACACTGTATCTCTGATCTAAAGGACAATAGTCAGACATACTACAATATCTCTCTGATATAAGGGGCGGCAGGCGTATATACCACTACATATCTCTATAAGGGACAACAGTCATACATACTGCTGTATCTCTCTGATATAAGGGGCGGCAGGCATATATACCACTATATATGTCTATAAGGGACAACAATCATACATACTGCTGCATCGCTCGGATCTAAAGACAACAGTCAGACATACTGCTGTATCTCTCTGATCTCATTTTGAAAAACACTCGTTACTATATCTGTTCTTTAATATTGAAGATGAAGTATTTAAATGTATATTCGATGTTGAAAATAAATAGCAAATTTAACCACGTTAAATTGCTAAGTAAAGCAAGAGAAAAAGTTAAACTTCCATATGGTAACTAAAGACTTTAATATTGAATGCATTAACTTTAATGAACGAAGATTGAGAGCTCTTTAGAGTAATACATGTGCATGATGGGTGCGCGCTGTTATAGAAGAAATAATGTCGCATTAGTGTTTCTTCTCCGCGGATACATTGATAAATTTCACTTAGTTTTACAGCTTTGCTCCACTTGGAGATTCTTGTGCCCGGGTACGCCAAAGGAATACACGTCCCATGTGTAAAACCACCTACATAGGTACGACATTAGATACAGTCTGGACTTCTCTTTCTTAATTTTCCGAAATATATCTGAACTCTTGGTATTCGTTCATGCATGTTTGTTTTTCTCCAAGTCTGTAGTTTATCAAAAAGAACATGGTACTACAAATGCAGTTTCATAAATTAAGAAAATATTAATCTATGTACATCTTTTGAAGATAGTCCCGTGACCTTGACCTTTTCACTCCTGAAGAGATCTATTGTACTTCATTTGTTTTTTACCCATAAAAATTACCACATTACAATCAAAAGGAATAACTTACCGAAAAAGAAAGCTCTGGTACTTGATACTTAACTTATCGATCAATGATCACTAAATGCCATGTTGCTATATTAATTATGAAAGAGACAATTCATTTTCAAGCAAAACATTGAAAATAGACTAATCCAGTAGAATTTTTTGTTAATAGTATCTTTCGCAACAGTAAAGAGGACACTACATTGAATTTAAATGGCATAAACTTATCTTAAATGATATTTAATACCTTCGGGTTCTAAGGTCCAAGTAATTATTTCAGATTAATTCGTTCAGGTATGTGTGAAACCACATAACACAGGGCGAAAACGTATAAAAGAAAAATCCGAACAGCTCATTGACTTTTAATACGATGGCTGCATTTCCAAATCATTTAAAATCGAATAAATAGTTGGCGAAGTGAACGAAGACTGGAACATGTTATTTCAGACAATCTACGTTCTGACTGTACTAATTTCATTACATTATGAACCTGAAAGACATTGAAAGGTTAAAAAGAGCAGTCGACAAGTTTGCATGTATTCTTTAATGGCATCCTGGCACCGAGACGAATAATTTAATAATGTACATCAAGAAAGCGGCCATATGACCTAAGCAGAGTTAATCAATTAAATCAAAGAGAGGAATAAGAGTGCGAGCTGACCCAATTAGTTTTGACAGAATAGACATCTCGGTATTATTAAGTCCGACCACCCAGCTTCCCACCCTCCTTCCAAATTATTTCCTCATGTACTCGCCTACAAGTGCATCCACCTGCATAAAACATAGGCCCTGATTTGTCACAATACGGCAGCAGATTATGTCTATATTGTTTGTTCTATTGATCACTCCTAACAAACTACATAGACCCATGTATGCTGGCGCCTTTTTAAATGTGGGTCATAGTGAACAATTATGTAAATATTATTGTACTTGTAAAGATTTATATAACCCAAGGCACCTATAAGGGTAATTTGTATTCATTTAAGAAACACTTTGACTCGTTTTACCAGCTGCAACATTTCGCCTTATTGTTCTATTTTATTCGCTTATTCTCCCATTTGTGTGTGCCCCAGACTGATTATGAAAACGAAAATACAAAAGACCTAAAAAATAAAAATTAAAAGCCCTCTATCATTTCATTCATCGAGTTATAATTTCGAATCTGATTGTCGCCAGATTGCCCCTAACGCTGTCATCTTGTTTGCGTTTCAAACCAAATACTTGATGTAGAATCCCCATTATAATTTAAATACATCTTTAATACATTTTTATGAATGCTTCTTAGTCTGTGCCGCCACAGAAAGACGCTGATGTTTAAAGAACTTTGGTGTCAGTTGCCGGTGCACTTTTAGTGATTACACACCGCAGTCTTTGATAACAAAGTATCCATTTCATTACGCACCGCAGTCTTTTGCTAACAAAGTATCCATTTCATTACGCACCGCAGTCTTTGATAACAAAGTATCCATTTCATTACACATCGCAATCTTTGATAACAAAGTATCCATGTCATTGCATGCCGCAGTCTTTGATTAAAAAAAAAAGATACCCATAGCCATTTTGCTCTTGCCCTAATAACTTCCATCTGAAATGCCTCAAATTATGGAGACCACATAGTTATAGGTCATATATTTTCGACTTGGCATTTATAACAATATATACATGTCCACACTTACTCTTTATGTTCATGGCGTTTTTGCATCAAGTGTTATGACTTAACATTTGATCATACAATTCACTGTTTTTAACAAAAGTTACGTCGACGAAGTTTTAACAAAGTACAGCAACGTTCCAGAATATCGCGGCATAGTTTGTCTCACGTAGTGAGATATCTGCATTAAGGACAAATTAGATCTTACTAGCATACACTTGCAGTACAGCATGTTGCTAATGACTTCATCGCGATTACACCTCTAAAGTTGAATCTTCTATCGTCAGACCTATGGCAAACTTATACTTCAAATAAGCTACTTATATTGTATCCACTATGCGATAAAATCTTCATACACCTTCTAGAAAATGTGAGTTACCTACTAGTCTTTTTTCTTTTATACTTTAAAACTCTTACCAAATGTAAAAAATTTAAAAATCAAATTATGACTCTTATCCTTTATGTCTGATCGGAAATACGAAGCTTTCGGATTCGAAAATAATCACCTTGTTTTTAATCTTCAAAGTTTCTCTAATTTAGTCAGTCGAGTGAGGAAAATATGCATCAACCTGCTAAATGTGTACAAATCGTAATGTTTAAAAAAAAAAATAACAGCAAATAAAGTCATATTATGTAGCCCATCGTGCAACTCAAATAGATATATTATTTCAAAACGAGTGTGCGACGAAGTGATATAGATTTTCAAATCACTTGATTTTGGAATTAGAGTTATTTTCACAATATTTTGATCGCTCATTACTCCTTGTAATTACATGCAAAATTGAAATTATTATATTTAGCCAAAGTTGATGCCTTATAAAATTGCAACTGTCTTTTTAAATGGGTAATAAGATAATAGTTTCCTTTCTGCTAAAGTGGTGACAATGTTTCCAGACCTTTCTTTCGGTTGTCAAAGTTGTACTTGATTCCTACATAGTTACATTCAAAAAGAAATTTTTATATCGAGTTCCTTATGTAACTATCGAAGTGACAGGTGTGGTTAAACTCAATGTAAACGGTGTTGGGCAAGCTGAGTTTAAACTCAACGAAACATGTCAAAGTTGTGTGGTTATTCTCCACGAATATACAAAAGTGACCTTTTATGAATTTCTCATAAATAGAGGCGGCACAGTGCATCTCAGAAGAAAACAACGTGTACAGCATACACGACGTTTTATAATGTTTACTTACGTAGAGCATGAGCGAAATCCGCTGGACTAGAAGCTGATTTGCAAAATTACTGTCTGTGAATGACATGTATCGTAGTAAGGTTGGGAAGGCTAATCAAAGAAATCAGTTCCTGTGACGCTGTTCAGAAAACTGTCAAATCCATATGTAGTTAGCGTCAGGGTCTGAGAAGGGAATGCAGTGCCAGATTAAACCCTGTGGAGGCCCTAGGTAGTCGAAATCTCGCAAATTATCGCCTAATACGTCAATATCAAAACAATTCAATATTATTGATCCGCTGTCGCGGGGCCCCTAGGCCTCGATGACATCTCGAGACCGATCGGCATACTTTTCTTAAAATCAACCATGTTTCCAAAAAAAAAAAAGAAAGCTGCATAAATAAAAACAAACAAACAGCAGCCGCACCCTTTGTGGACATATACATGTATTTACGTGTCATTCCTTTACCATTATTTGCATTGGTCGCCATTCCAAGGAAGGTTATATTTGCAATATTAGGACAGAATTTTTGAGTGAAAGTAATAAGAATAAAATTTTCTCCAAATTGTATTAAAAGTAATTTTTCATTAAATTATATTGGAAGTAATTTTCCACTAAAATATATTGAGAGCAATTTTATTTATTTTTGTATTACAACTGTATACTATTTTAATAAAGATTGCGCCCTTACAAGCAAGTGCAACCCACTCCCCTTGTACTATACATTTCTCTTGTATACAAAAGTCAGCAAAATTTACACCCGGTAAATTGTGTAAGTTGCTGAACAAGCGAATTCCTAAAATTCCCCTGATTGAGTAAGCTAGAAGATTCACGCTTTTCCTGAAACAAATAAGCTGATGCGGCAGAATTGTCTGTCTGATGACGTACTAAAACGCAGACTGTTTTAATGAAGAAGAAACGAGAGCCTCGTTCTGATTCGAAAAAACGCAAAAAACTATACGTATGTCCATATTTGGCCATGAACATACGTTCAAAACTGCGTATAAACTGAGAACAGGCTTGCGCAAAATCAGTTCGTTCATCGAAGAATCAGGAGGCTGTCTTTTCTTACAGGTAAGAATCGTCTGTGTTCGTAAACTTCTTTAAAGAATAGGGACTTTTTAATGTTAGAGATTTTCACGGTAAAGTTCATAGTTTTGCAACATTTTTCTGAGTTCCTTCTATTTTATATTATAATGTAAAGGAATGTATAATTGTTTTAAAGAATTTATATTCATTCGTATTTATGGTAATTATTATTGGAAAAAGACCAATTCGCTACCAACTTAATGTTTAGATTTAATTCGGAAATAAAATATTCTTTAAGTAATAAAGAATAATGTTTTAATGACCTATTCCAAACTGGTATTTTATTTTAAATTTAGTAAAATACATTTCTTCAAAACGATTGTTGCATTAAATCGCAGCTATTGAATTTAATACGTTTTGGCTATCATGAATTTAGCTGAGATTTAATTATCTGTATTTTATTAAAATGCAGAAATTATACAAATATATGAAGTTGGTAGGCTCAAAGGAAAAATGTAATCTTACATGTATTTCGTGCATTTCGTTCATCGAAGAATCAGGAGACTGTCTTTTCTTACAGCGATTCCGTACCTCTCAGCATGTAGCCGTACTTACACCGTTAGGAGTGACACCCCTTTGTTAAGAGAGCCTGAACTCTTTTCTCCCCCCCCCTCTCTCTCTCTCTCTCTCTCT
>JAECUM010006369.1:0-67538 GCA_016617855.1 Megalonaias nervosa | reverse complement strand
CGTCTAATTTCTGAATTGACAATACACCACTTCCACACTAGCCATCTGGTATTTTCTAAATGCACTTTGATCAGATTAAGAAGCAATGTTCTGCTGCAATAAAATGTTCATTTCCAAATATTTTGGTATAAATATGTACAAACATGTTGAATCAAGCGGATAGACAGCTCCTTCAATGATTAGCAAAGAGAATAATATGGTTCTCTTCGTTGGCTCTAACAAATATCGTTGATTTTGGAGGAGGCTGAATCCATTCAATGTCTTCTGTATCAACAGCAGAATAGCGTTGTTCTCATCCGGGAAAGAGTTGCGTTTGGAAAAACACACTGCGCTTAATGTTTCAAGAATGATTCAATGAATACTGATCCCGGCTATGTGGAAAACGAGTAAATTACAAAATAACGGTAATAGCATTCTGTTGAAACATGAAATAACAAAAATATACTAATAAATATATCACATTAACAAATGCTAATGCCATATATATTTATTTGTAAACTACACTAGTAAACCTGAGACTTGCACACTTATAAAACTGGAAAATTGCTCCTGATTACAATAATAGTAGCCATTGTCACCTCTGTATATCCAAGGCAGCTGCTGAGCATTGAGCAGACAGTACGCCCAGAGAATATATCATAATTTAGGAAACATATGATCAAATAGAAAACAACATTGGCCACAGTGGAAAATATTCAACAGTTTTCAGAAAGGCGATATTACATATGTAAAGAGTTTTAAATAAGTTACAACGTTTGTCATTTTTCTGATGAATGAAAGCCTAATAATCATGGCGGAATTAGTAATAACACGTATGTATACAACTAATGCATGAAACATGATATGTCACAATTAAAGTCATATAACATGTTTGTATGTGCCCTAGATATATATGGCTGGGGTCGGACGAATACATTAATATGGAGAAATTATGGCTAAGGTATAAAATTTGAACAAAATCTGGTAGAAATGCGGGTTGATAATAATTGATGCTTATTAGAATTTGACTTGGAGATTGCACGATAATTTTAAGGAATACCCTGTAGAATTTGAAAGGTACCCTAGGAAAATAAAATAAATGATGAATAAAGTTGTGCAAGTCCAACTGTACCGCAACTACTGTATACACTGAAGCATAAACAAGTCAAGGCCCAAGAGCATAAAGTGTTGAATGATGCTATTCATAAAACCAAAAGTGAAATGTACAAAGTTATCGCGCTTGAACAGTAAACATCGATTAATATTAACATAGATCTCAATATTAGTCTCAGAAATACGCAAATCCTGCTTTCAATTAAAACTACTGTATAACAATGAATAATGCTCATTCAATTAAATGATTGACTGGTATAAAGAGAACAACAGTATAATATGCAAAATGAAAAGAATACTATAAATCTCTACTGTAGACGAATGTTTGGTGAAAACCTAAAGGTCAAATTAACTCAAGCGATCTATATTACTTGCATAGCATTTAAAACTAAGCAACTAAGAAAGTGCTAGTGCATTCATGTTATAACACCAACACGATACGTATTCATGAATAAAAAGATACTTAGCGTTCCAAAAGATGAATTAACTGGAACATCGGTTGGAAAATTTTGTGAGCAAAGATCATATTCATTCGATGCTGAGTGATCAAAGACCGTTTATAAGAATTTAAAAATGTTTGATTGAAAGAAATTAAAAGTTCGAGATGTCTTAAATTCTCTGTTTCAATCACAGGAAAACGACATGAATTATAACATGGTATACATTCAGCACATATAGCTGTGAAAAGGACGACATAGCATTGTCTTTTTGCATCACGCCACGTGTTTCTTGGTTGACATCGTGAATGGACGACTTTACCAGAAAGTGTGCACTTTATGACCAAAAATGACCCCTCTGAATCATGAATAAGGTTATCTTCTGTGCTGCCTTAAAGAGTCCACAATGAGGCCTTTATTGAAGCCTCAATAGTGTGGTTCTCTTCAAATACCTTTTCTCCGTTGTTTTTACTTGTTTCGATTATGTCCATACCATAGAAAAGAACCAATAAGTGTATTTTCTGCAACATGCATTAGTTCAGAATTGTACATTTACATGGTCACCCACACTGATATTCCAAATGTCTACTACAAAACTGTTAGTTGCTTTGTTTTGCACTTCGTCAAGATTCGTATAGTCAAATATTAAAAAAAAATAGTGATTCCTCTTTTCATAAGACGAGGAAAATATAACTACATATGCTAATTATCAACATCATGATCAATCTCATCCTCTTGTTGAACAATTTTCTGCCATCTGTCATATTCCGTCGAAAACGATACTGCATTCGAAGCAGCCTTTGTATAATGTGTTGCTAAACATTACTCACTCTACATACTATCGTGTTATGAAACTTCGGTTTGTACATTTATTTTGCTAATAACCTGGTGGTGTTTCGAACAGACCACGGTTGAGAGCCAATTTTGAAATCGTAAGAGTTTGTTAATGTTTGGTGTTCAGTCTTACACATTCAAATATTTTCGTTTATAATATCATCTCTTAAATTTTGCCCCCCCCCCTTGCCTTTTACTTGATCAACGGTGAAGAGAATTCGGTCGCAATACAAAGTGAAATCCTACCGCAATACACATCCTCCGATAATTTTGTTACTCTTTTGGTTGCTTCATAAAATCATTGTAATATGTCTCAATTTATATTTTTAACCCCCCCCATTATAATACCCAATGACCAAATTGTTGAAATATCGTCTGATCTGTGTTACACTTATCATTTAGTAAGTACTATCTTTCACAACACTGAACTATTTTCAACTTAAAAGCAATTCTCTATCATATGTTACGTATATGTAATTAAATTGTTTGTGTGTTACTTTTGAAATTCTGTTTATTTTATTTTTGTTTCATTACATTTTATTGTAATGATTATTTCCATGGATTCGAAATTCTTTTTCAGTAATTCGACATTTTTTTTTAGCAAATGTTGTTTATCTAAGACGTAAAATGTGTTACATGAGAATTATTTTTAGTTAACCTAGTTCGTCTTGGGTTGGGAAGTTCGTAAACAGGAAGTTAAAATGATTTGTCAGTATCAAGGCCATACTTTGCTTGCGTGATCACCATGTGTAAACAACGTTTTTTTATTATTGGTTCTTAATTGGGGCTACACGGACGTACGTGATAAATGTCTTGAAGGAGACCACATGACCCATCTCGCGAGACTGAAATGATGCTTTGGGGGTTTAAATAGGCATTCTTAATATTTTTCTTGGAGAGTCGTTTTAACATCTTCAAGGAACAAGGTGTTTTTTTTTTATTTGTTGCCAGATTGTTTGTTTTCATTTGCTTTTGGGATTTAATAATTTCTTCTCTAAGAAACTCAACAAGTGGACTTTTTTATAAAAAAAAATTCTGAAAGACATTCATGGAAATTTATTCTGGAATTATTCGGAAACTAAAACTGTGATTCAATTGAGGAATTGTTGATATTCGTACATGGTCCACATCTGACGTCATCGCCTTCCATATTTGTATGTCGTCGAGATCCGAACCTGCATTCTAATAGAACTATTTAGTGATAGGACTTGTATTTTTCATTCTTAGGATTAAATTTTGGATTATATTCACAAACCGTAAGTCCTATTTTCCAATTTTTACATTGTTTTCTAGGGAAATAAATTATTTTGTTAAAATATACAAAGCTTGTTGGCTTTCACTCTTTTTTTTTTTGTTACTGAGTAAGAGCCCTTGTCACGTAACACATAATGTTCTTAAATGGTTCAACTTCAACGTGTATTACACTGTAACAAGTTAGGAAGAAAGAATTTTTCTATTTTCCGTCTTATCACCCAAAACTGCGATAAATAAATCATACGTTGGTTTGATAGATGAAACAATATCATACTTTCATTCTAGATCATTTTAGTTTTGATGTCCTCCATCTGTTTGGCTATCTTTTCTAAATAAACACTTTGTTTCTATAATTCTGACAATGTATTGTTGTTGAGGTTATCATCCCCTTTAGTTTATCATCATTTTGCCAATATTATTTATTAAAGACTTTGTATTTCTTGATCGTTGTATTGGGCTTCAAAATCGATTTCCCTCCCTAACGGTTACGGTTGAAACTGTATTAGAGCAAAGTTCTGGAAAGATTCTAAAAGCCTCTTTCCATTGCACTCACCATGGCATATATGTCATAATTTGTCCTTTCATAGTTTGTAGTATTAAAACTTGCGTTTGGAAATGTTTCCTCACTACTGTTTTTAGGCCTTGAATAGCCAGAGAAAACCAACTAAATGTACACTTCAATAATTCGTGCGCACATCAGATCTTAAGATTTGTCTCATCAATCTGTTCTTTTAGCTGTGAGATTGCGTTAGCTTCTAACAGAAACATGTTCAAATGCAGTTAATTTATCATCTGTATATTCTCGTCAAATTGTCTTCAAAGTGTTATTCTCTAACGTTTTAAGTCTTTGAGCATCCACTTGTGATACGTATATCTACATTGTGCGATTAACATTTATTCAAGTTGTATTTTATGCTCACGCTCATTTGTAATCAATATATTTAGACATGCAGCTCTTATCTATGATTGTAGTTTGTACTTTGCGATAATGGTAATTTGTAAATATATTGAAATGTTCTTTTGATCTTAGAAGGTTCTGGAAGCGAACTTATGCCCACATCCTGGGCACCTTATTGTGTCTTAAGATTTTACATAATGTAGAGGGAAATAAAACTTACTCAATACTACTTTACGTTTGTTCTGTGGAATTGATTTCAAATGTGTTCAAAAATAATTTGATAGGATTCATCTTTGAAATCCTTCACTGGAACTACCAAAGTGCTCATTGAGCAAACTAACACTATTTTGGGATAATTGTGAATTCATCCAAAGCCATTCTAAATTATTGTTGTTGTTGTTGTTGTTGTTGTTGGGCTTAACGCCATATTTCAGCACACGATAGGTTATACATGGCGGCCAGTATTAATGGTGGAGGAAGAAACCGGGAAATCCGCGGAAAGAACCACCGACCCACGAGAAGCTACTGGCAAGCTTTCTCACATATCCACATTCGCCGAATCTTAGACTCGAACCCACGCAGACAGAGGTGAGATGGCAGTGATCCGTAACGGAGAGCGCTTTAGACCACTCGGCCACTCGGGGCCCCCATTCTAGATTATATCATTGTGATACATCACGTTTCTTGGTACATCATCACATTCAATCTTTGGATGCATTAAGGACAATATACTTTTAGACTTGTGACAGAACCTTAGGGAATGTTTGCATTTAATTCTTAATAAAGTAAGCTCCATTTCAATTTTATTTAATGACTTAGAGATTTAAATTATTTATTAATTGTACTAAAATGTTGGTTTCGATCTCTTTCCGTTATTTAGCATAAGAAAATATAATTGTAACATGAGGTGGTGGCTTGTCCAGTATATGAATTTCCATACAATATTGTTAGAGAAATTAAAATTGATTTTGAAATTAAAATTAACTTTATAAATGTTTGTCCCTGCTAAATATTTTAATTTAACACATTTGGGATATCACAAGTGCAAGAAGCAAATATTCACTATACCATCAAAGGTAGTGAAACTATTTTCAAAGAATATCGAGGAATGGTTCCATTATTTGAACAAAGACGAGATGCTTGAGCTGGCCACATGCTTCGATATTTCGAAAGCAAAAACATCTTAAATAAAGAAAGACAAAAATATGTTGGTCCAATATTTGTTGGAAAAGCAAGTTTTTTATAAAAGTGCTTTCGGTTTGATTATCAGTTCGGTCTCTCATTTTGATAGTAATTTAAAGGAATTACAGTTTTAAAAAAATCAAAACAGATGGAGTTGGAACTATCAAAACTTCATCGTCAGCAAGAAATGTTGTAATTGGAAATTCAGAAAGAGGAAAAGGAGAGACAAATGCAAATTTAGAGAGAGAGATAGAGAAATATAAATGTGAGAGGAAAATAAATTAGAGAAATACAATTGCAGATGTAGCACAATGAAAAGGAACGGCAGATACAGAGAAATAAGGCAGATGCAGAGAGACAGGCAGACAGACAGACAGAGACAGAGACAGAGAATGAAGAGACACAGAGAGAAGAGAAGAAATCACATATGCGCGGAGAGAGAAGAAAGGGATATGCAACTGAATTTTAAAAGACAAAAATTATAACTGGCATGAGGATCACCAGTTCAGATTTTGATATTACTAGAAATATTGCATTCGTGCCCCTTTGTAAGGGAAACAAGGTTGATAAATAATTTACTTACTTTGAGACACTTGCTGAAAACTACTTTAAACGACCAGGAAAACAATGGACTAGATTATTACAATAGGGAACTTATTGGCAAAGCTCATGAGGCATACGCTTCAGTAGCAGTACAAGAATGTGATGATTACAATTTAAAGAACGTGTTTTCAATTGTTATGAGCTGATACGTTAGGTAGATCAACAGGGGTTTAGAAATTGTAGAGAGAAACTGAACAAGCACATGTCGAATTTGCAAGAGAGAAGAACAAGTATTCGGCAGCTGGTGACGGAGGTTTATACAGATTGATTACGATAACCTCATACAGTTCATATTAATTGAAGAGTGCAAGAATTACCTCCATAATAATATCAAGACTTACCTGATAAACAAATGGTGAAAATTTCGGACAATGCTGCTCTTACAGACAATGAGTATTCATTGATTCACAAAGTTTCATTTGTCAATACGTCTCATCAGCTTTGTGGTAACAAATCCTTTCAATCTAATATTAGTATCTTAAGTCTCAATCAGGCACACAAGTTTTAGAAATCAAACTTCTGCTAAGACTGATCAGAAATTCCTACATGCACTTGATGTAAATAGAGACAGCACGTCTTTCCTCGATGAACAATAAGCAACATAATAATGACAAAGCTATTCCAAATTATACTTATTTCAAAGAGGTCAATGTCACGTTCTTGTATTAAAAGCAATTCATTGAATGGGCAAAAGAAACCTGGGCTGATTTTATTTATTATCTATCGTGAACCATTCATGTCGAAAGATTCTATATAACTTATAGGTTATTCTGCCAAGACTATTCCTATCAAACTATTAAGAGCCACAGGAACGACTCAGAGTGTTTTATACAAGGTAATTTAAAATCTTTTCTTTACCTGAACGTTTTGGTAGTTAGGAATAAGAGTGCGACTTTGATAATGTTGATCTCGGATTTGTCAATCTGTCATCACGCTTATTCTCGTAATCCATGACTGTTGGAGCAGTGACTTCATTACCTATTACTAGACACTTTCCTGGCGGGATAATAGGTCGTGGTTATTCGGCTTGAAAGTGACAAGCCTTTTATTGATCAAAAAGGTATCACAAAATATCTCTTTCTTTCGATTTAAATTTTGATGACAGGTTTAATACATTTTCACCCTTTACCTCTGCTTCCAGCACAACCATAGATATATGATATTAATTTCATTTTTAGGTGCAACTGTTTCACATTACTTATGCTAAATCGATTACAGTATCAACCTAAATTACATAGCGATGGTTTCTGGGCAACTTTAATATCATTTTAAAAATAAACATAATCTGGCAAATATGTATATAAGTTTCCATAATAGTTCATACTTATTTATATGTAGCGTTAATTCAGTTTGCTTTCTCTTGTTACTATAAAGATATTGTGCATAAAATCTCAACTAAGCTTCCAATCACCTCATCCCCTCTTCATTTTGTACTCATTGATAGAAAAAAAAGCACTCAATGATTCTTACTTTTTGGGTAGACCATTTGATAAATATAATTGTTAGATCTAGCTCTTTATCAAGAGAATCTAGTAACCGAAGATGTGAATGATGATCTTTACATGCGATTCAATGTAGTTTATTAATATACAGAAATATTGATTTTGCCGCCGTAACATCTATTTAAATTTCTGTCAAATTCATCCCTATGTCTTTGTGGTAACACTGTCTAAATGTATTTTATGTTTGCTGTGTTACTTTCTTACGTATTAAAAGGTATTTTCATTTCTGAGCCGCTCTTGCTTTGGACTCGGTAGATCAGTCATACAAGTTTTCATTTTGATTTACTTAAAATAATTATTTCAGTATATAGTTATCGTTTGTGAAATATTTTGTATAAACATATGCAAACAATATTTTATTTGTTAGAAACACAGCAATACAACTATATAAGGATATAAATACAATGCATATGGTAACTGCATTTATATCAATAATTATTCCTATTCTTAACCTGTTTGTGTCTTTTATAACCGGGTGTTCACTATTTATGCGAACAGAGACTGATCAAAATAAGAGTTTAGTGTTGCTTTAATATTTGAAAACCACCCTAAACTATTGTCTACCAGATGAAATGCTGACTATGTTGTTTCGTCTGTTCAGAAATACATATTAATGGAATCTAAAACTTCATTATATATATTGTACTTGCCTCTTATCCATACGGTACCATTTGCAGATTTATCCAATGAGCCCTCCTCGTAGACAGGTACTCCATTGCTAACAGTACACGTATATATCCCGGTATCCATGTAGGTGGGGTTGGAAAACTGGTAGATGATTATTCCTGTGGAAATGTACTCGAAACTCAGCTGTCGAATCTTGGTGCCGGAGTAGAGAGAGCTATGTGTCAGTCTGAATGTGTATCGTTCCGGTACTCCACGGGCTGAACACTTTACCATAAGCCCTTTCTCAATGTAACTTCCATTGTTACTTTCAACAATTACCTGTGGGGAATCTATATATATATATATATATATATATATATATATATATATATATATATATATATATATAAATCATCGGAGATCATAATAATATAGGAATATACTCTGAGTTGGATCATAACTGGACAGGATATGATGAGCAACGCTGTATCAGGGGTGGTATAAAGCTCAGCAAATCAGATACTCAACAACCTCTTGAGCATTCACAAGAAATGTTTGTTTAACATCAGCGGTCTGGACATAAACGTTTGTATGAGTAATTTTACCTAATATGTGGATCTAGCTGATCATCAACCTCATCTGATATTCACAAAACATTACCAAATATTTGATGTTTGATCAAAATTGGATCAGAATATGGCCCACAGTGTGGTGTCAAGTTCAGTTGATCAAATCATGATCACCTCATTAGCATGCATGGATCTCACTCATAATCAAACTCATTTGAGAAATTAAGGATATAAAATATTTCAAGTTTGATTGAAATCAGATCACAAATATGGATTCTAGACTGGACCAATCAACTGTTGATAGGTACACGGACACAGGACAAACAACACAATACAGGTACATGTCCATACCATAGGCTCACTTAACCTTACGATCAGGTTAGCTGAAAATTAAATGTTCATTGAAAAAGATCAGTTCAAAGCAAATATTTTTGAAGGTAAGAATCCTTGATGTTGAAGCAAAGCAAATAAAACATATGCTTTAAATTTTAATTTCAAAGAAAAAGCCTTGCAAGCCATCATTTGGTGGGGTAGCTGGCAACTAAGCAATTTCGTGTACAGCCACTGAACTTGACATGCATTATATGGACTGTTCATCACAGACTGTCCACTCAGTCTAGAAGATATGGACAAGGAGTAGTGAATTAAGAATCTACTGCAGATAATGGATATCTACCGTATCTACTGTTTTTCTGCTAAACATCCATACAGTCTAGTCTAAGTTCATGATGAATGTTATAGCAGACATATTGAACTTTATGCCACCCATCACTAAATTTATTTCATTCACTACACAAGTCAACACACTAAACAGATGGGAGAAACCACAAGGCTGTAATGCCATCGTTAAAGTAATAGCTAGGTCAACATCAAACAAATACTTCTACCAATGGTAGGTGACCTACGGTTTGAACCTTCCACAGCATGGTGTTAATTTTTTAAATAAATTGGCATGTGTGATCTGAGTGGAGGCTCATTATTCAAAGAAAAAGAATGTGCTGTTCTGTTTGAGATACGAATGACTCTTATATTCGACGCTCTCATGAGTTCATTGTGACAAGGGGGAATCGTTATATTGTTACGTATATGTAATTTAATTACGTGTGTGTTAGTTTTAATTTTTTTTTAATTTTAATTTTGTTTCCTTACATTTTATTGTAATCAGCCACCATGTGATCTAAACTCGAGGCTTAAAACAGACAATTGGTATTAAATGTATTCACTCGTATCTTATACCTTGACGGCACAAGATGTTTCTATTGTTGATGTCAGATTGTTTTGAAGTTCATCTATTTCTTGGAATTTAATAATTCATTCTCTAGAAAACTACGCAAGTGATTCATATTTATAACAGTTCAGGGAGAAATATATTCAGTTGAAATTTATTCTGGAATTCTAAACGGAAACATTATAAACTGTGATTCAATTGAGGATCTGTTGCCATCAGTACAACGACCTCATCTGACGTCATCGCCTCCATATTCGAATTTCATCGAGATTCGAACTGGATTCAATTAGAACTGTTTAGTGATAGGACTTATATTTTTCAATCCTAGGATTAATTTTGGATTATATTCAGAAACCGTAAGTCCTATTTTCTAAGTTTTACATTGTTTTCTAGGGAAATAAATCATTTTTGTTAAATTTACAAAGCTTGTTGGCTTCACTCTTTTCTTTTGTTACTTTTGTACGAGCCTACACGTAACACTATTATTGTCCAGCCATGTGAGTAACCACTTTTCGTTTCCTAAATTTTTTTCGTGCGTATTAACAGCTTAAGCTACCTACGGGGACGACTTACAAATGAAATTAAGACTATCAGTAAATGATCATAGTGATGGGGGTCCAATAGTCAAACCGTGCAAGACATCGAACCTAACAGTTACTATACTGGGAGTAACGGCAGTTTTATACCAACCACCCCCATATCGTTGCTATTAGGGTCAGATTCTTACATTGTAGGACTGAGTCTAATTCTTATAATGTTAGTCCTTGACAGCCCTCTTCCCAATCCCCTTATCGATTTACATATAGTTTTAAATTCGTTTGTTACGATCGCAGTAAAAGTGATGCACAACATAGCCACAATGTTCTTCTTGGCAGATTTTGAGTTTCCCAGCTTTTTTCGTGATATCTAGTCAAAGAAAAATTTATTTATCGTCAGAAATAAACAAAGATTTGTTATTTGATTATGCCATTTCAATTTTCTAAAGATAATATAAACCCAACGTTTTATTTCGTTTTAAAGGCATGCAGTGCGTATGCCTTCCGATTCATTATTTACATCAGTTGTTCTTTATGTCACTCTATTTATACAAGATAGTATAAAGTAGTTCCACGTACAGTTTTTACAGAAGTAAACACAACTGGGACTGATCACATGGTTATTTTCCCTACATTTATCAACTGTTGCAACTGAAAGTACTCACAAGTAAATGAAGTTGAGGTCTTTTATTCAAAATAGGTGTTTGTATAGCTGACAGACACATAATGATTAAACCAAGTAATTATTACTTGGTGGGTTATTTATGGAAAAGTCAGATATATTTCGATACCGTATTAATAATGGGGTTACTGAGTGCTGTCTGTCTGTCTGTCTGTCTGTCTGTCTGTCTATCTATCTATCTATCTATCCCAATCTATACCAATGGGTCAATAATGAAATAGGTTGTTTTGTTTTTTTTTAATGTTCAAATTGATATTTATATCGTGAATTATCGAAGTGAATTCCCTCTGAGGAAGAGGAATCTTAAACCCATTTTGCGTACCGACATTTAGGATCCATCTTAGAAAAATCCGGAATACAAGATAGCATATAATGGATGCCCTTCTTCTATAAAAATAACTTTTGTTGGAATTTTATTTAGCACTAACACCATGAAATTAGAAATAACACATACTCGTTTGGTTGAAATCTGAGATATTATTTCTGGTTCAGTAAAATATCAGCTTCCATGAAGTAACACAATGCTTACTTGTAAAGAAAATTTTATTTATGCTTGGTTAAACCGCTTAGAATTTCTATCAGAAGGCTCCTCAGTAGATTAAGGGTTCCCTTTACATTGACTCAAAACTGCATGTTATTCCTAATGGAGTAATAAAAGAATTAAAACGTGTTGCTAACGTTAACAATAATAGTGTTTCTACAATGGCAACAAAGGAGTTTTTGCAACAGATAAGATATTTCCTTCAGGTTTTGGTTGTTTCTTTAATGGCTTCTTTTTCCATGCGAAATATCCTCATTTTATCCAATATTAAATGTTAAATATGTATGAACTTGAAATTTTATTTATAATAGTCAGTTTCAATTGATCTAGCCAATAATGTTTGATAAACCAACAATTGGTATTTGGAATAAAAACGCAGCAGCAATTTTTATAAATTCATGTATGTCTGAAGCTACCATTTTGGAAAATTTCTGAGGGAGGTTGTGTTATTTAGCAGCAATTCACGAATTTGATAATAAGATTGTTCATATTTAAGGTGTTAATAACAGGTTATTTAATCACTTATCCCGCTGGCATCCGAATATTCATAAAGAACTTGTATCAGTTTGCCAGTCATCATTCAAAGAAGGAAGAAAACATCAATGATGTCAGTTCGACGTCAGTCATGTTTTTAAAATGTTATTTGTAAATATTTATAGATACATATACAAGGACTATGCATTATATTTTTAATCTGGAATATAGTCCTGAACTAAATCTATGTTTAAAAGAAATAAGCAGAATAAATGCCTATTTATATACAAAAGTAGTCCAAAACATTTTGCCAGTCAATATTAACTGCATGAGGAAAATATCAGTGTTGAGCTCTTCCATTTCAGTCACGTATGGTAAATTGTTATTCGTCCACTGCGTGTGTGTGTGTGTGTGTGTGTGTGTGTGTGTTTGTGTGTGTGTGTGTGTGCATCTTTAGTATATATTGTTATGTATATTTAGTTTAATTGCTTGTTGAGTTTTTTGTATTTCCTTACATGCTATTGTAATGTAATATTGTATCTTGGACTTGACCTTGTCCAAAATTGAGACCATTTATGTTTGACCCAAAATGATTTTTTTTAAAGTTTTCATCTGTGCAAACAACTAATACATAGGTAAATTATTATCTATTTTGTATGGGATTAAAATCGAAATTATTATTAATAGAAGTAAATATGTTTATTTGTGTTCAGGTCTAGGTTTTGGAATTTCCTAAGTGAATCTTACATAATCCAGGTTCTGGTTTGTATTTTGAAACATCAGAATCATCCTAGAAGGTTATTTTCCATTAGGTATTGTTTTTCTTAGAAAATGCTAATAGTTAAATAAGGTCAAGTAGATAACTATATAATCTTGTAACTGTGAGGATTTTGTTCAGTTGTGCTGACCTACCACCTTTACGTTACAATATATTCTGTGTCCAGTATTTCATTTTAGGCTGGAACATTTATTTCTTCAAATTATTGAATTCAATTATTATCTCTAGAAGTAAAGAAGTTCCGTGATCAAATTCTTAGATAGAAATATTTGTTGGAATTTTTAGTAATTCAAACCTAGAATTATATTACTATGATTGAATAAAAGACCATTGACACATCAACACTTTATAAGCTGCCAGAGATATATCATTGCCGTCAGAGTTTGGATTTATTCTGGAATTGTACTGAATTGTTTCAGGACTTTAAATTACTAGGACTTGTGCCTGTAATTATTGGGTTATTTTGGGATTTAATTCGTAATATCGTAAGTTCTTTTTCCACATTTTCACTTTGTATTCAAGGGAAATCAATTATTTGTTAAATTTTGCAACGCTTGTTGTCTTTCACTCTTTTCTGTTGCTTATTTTAAGAGCACAGATTCGTAACAATATTAAATCTTTAACAACATAAGAAAGAAAACTTAAACACTTCTGCACAGACAAGAAGATGTCTGCTAAGTCAGCATATGCAGGAGAGACATAAAAATCCCACAATCCAAGGGGGAGCACGACTTTGCATTATGCTTTGAATCTGAATTGTGGTCATCTCAATAATTCTGAACTAAATCTCTCTGGAATGAATGAGGACAATAAATCCATATTATCATAATGAACCCTTAGCACCGCATTTAAGACTGAAGGACGCACGGCAAGCCACCGCATCCAATCAATATCAAGCTAGACAAGGGGAGCACACAACCGGAATGGACTCATAAATAAGCAATTTTCCACTGCCGGTCTATATTTGTACAAATGCTTCTTATCCCTCAAATGTATCTGGAAGGGCTTCTCTTTGGTATGTAGTCACACTTTCGATGTAAAACTTATAAAGTATCCTTTTGAGGTCAGCTGCCTCCAACATTTTCGACCGCTGTACGGTGCACCGCTGTTACACGCTATTGGTTAGTTGGCATTACCTACTAATGGAGACAACTCATGAAATCCAATGTATGTCGCTTGGACAAAGCACTGAAATATCGCATCAATCCGCCAAGGTGTAGATAGGATTAACATATCGCAACCTTGGCTAGAGAAGGAGCTATATCCATTGCTAGACTGGTTCCCATTTTCCCCACATTATTAGTACCGTGAGGTCTGAATAAACATTTTCACCCCACCATATATCATAGCATATTTCTCATCCACTTTAGCAATAGCTCACTGGTGTATCGAAACCGATATAATGTTTTAGAGATTAATGTTACAATGCTGTTAAAAATGGTAAAACACTGTCAATAATAGCGACACATTCCTAATTCAGGGTCAAACGTATGGCTAATTGTCAAATGCAAGTGTTTCCATCTATATTTTATTTAATTTTTATGGGTTTATAAGAGTTCAGTTTGAAACGTTTGAATCTCAAATATGAATCAACACTATTTTTAGGAGATTGAGCCTTTAACGAAAAACTACAGCGTCGAAGATATTTTGAACAGAAACCGCTGTTAACTATATCTCCCCAAATATAAATTGGTGATGCCAGTATAAACTGTTCTAGTATGTTCCCAGTTTCCAACATAAAGATATCTATGCTTAACTTACATTGTACAATAATGGCAAGCTGTCTCTCGCTTTTCAGTTTCCCGTGGGTGAGTGATCTAGCTGTAGCTTCACATGTATAATTGCTTGTAGCTGTTCTACTGATGTTGACAAATCTCAGTATGTTATCAGCAGAATTTCCTGTCCACACAGCCTGATTTGGACTAGGGTTCCCCTTGGCAGTACATAGCACACTGACTGACTGGGTCTCGTTTATAGTCAGGAAATCAGTCGTGTTGATTCTTATGATTGGTGAATCTACAGTTACGAAAACATATTATTAGAATTTTAATGACCTACAATCCTAATGAGATATACAAAAAAATGAGCAAGCACTATATATTTGGCACTACAATATGTAAAATCAACCACACATCCTGTACCATGAAATCACTCATTTTCTTGAGGTAATAATTGTTCAAGACTTGGTGTTCGCCTTCAAAGCGATTCATTTAAAGCGTCAACAACAAAATCTGCATAATGGACGAAGTTAAGAAGCATCAAACATAATTTTTCATAAAACTACAAAAATGTGTGCCCAATAAAATAACTGCAATATACATGCACTGTTAGTTGTTTTGGGTTTGCTACGTAACCGATTTAAAGGATTTTGATGTTCAATATGCCCAGCGAACACGTGGTAATGAGATCAAAAAAGCATCCGCAGGGAGTGTGAAGAGACCACATTCTGGGATCGAAAGGAAGCTCGCGGTGGTAGCTGCACCAGTAAATCCTCGAAAGGATATGCAATGTGGTCTGTGAGAATCCACACCAGGCCTCTGAAATATTAGATTATATTGGTTGAATATTAGATTATGTTGGTGGGCCATACACAAAGGCATAAAGAAGACTAAAAGTTTTTTACTCGACTGCATGGAACCGGTCCTACCGCTGCCGAATACGTTTTTGTTTTAGAAATATGTTGCGCTGAACATACCGACAAGATGTGGTCCAACAATGTGTGCGAGTACCTGCCGCTGAAATGAACAAAGTGATGCGAGGTACTGAGTGTCATTAATCGTGCACCGACAAAGGTTCATATACGGTCATGTGTTGCAAGTACCACGCTGTTTGTGTATAGATGGGACACGTACAGAGATACGACTGTGACAGTCCGTCGTACAGACAAGGCATAGGGTAAACTGATGCGTAAGAAAAATACCAGAATGCAGTTTAAGATGGCGATGACCAAGCTGCTCATGAAAATGCATGTACGTTCGAGCAGGAAAAATACTTTTGCTTCGGGGAACTATGCCGAGAGATATATACATTGCAAGCCGAAAATGCAGCATAAACCGAATCGGGACACGTTACTACAGGAGCCACTGAACACTGCAAAGGCTTCAGTGATTGGTTGCTTGGAAAAGGCCAATGTGGCACAATCGACAGAAAAGGAAATGTCGTCATTTTCCCGAGAAGCCAAATATTTCCTATTATCTTGAAAGGAGACTGCAGCACCCCTTGGCTATTCCCAGAAAGTTAATCGGTGGCTGGTACCACAGGTTTCACCGATCTACGGATGAATTTGAGGTCGACTGGGAGGCGAATGCATACAGCATATTTCACACCAATGATGAAGACCCTTGGAGTTCGGGGAAATCTCACGGAAAGCATTGATACCGAAGCGCCTATCTGGTTGCAGTTGTTACATACACTTTTACGAAATGAAAGATTCTAATCCTAACAAACTGGCTACCATCATTGATAGTGATGTAACTACTCCACAAGGTGGTTAGTGGAATATTTTGATAAGGCTGTCACAGGGTAAAGACTGGCAGAGGCCTGACACAAGAAGATGCTGCTGTAGAAAACTCAAGCACATGAAACAAGCGTAATGGCCACTGACAAAATTAATGTGGAAAAAAAAATCTAAGGTGGCTACAACATCTGCAACAGAGGGAACTACCCCTCAAGGGGTCAGACAATCGAGACTGTTAAAGGAACTGTAAATGCCTTACCGGTGACCCTACAGTGTATGGAAGTGAAAAAGGTAGAGGTCTTGTAGGGCAATATAAGGAAGGCTATCCATGAGGCCACAAGAGACCAACCAAAGCAGTGTGGGTTCTTCACGGGCGACAACGACACAAGACTGGATGCCAAGCTTACAAAGCAATTTATACACGCATATTGGGGGTGCTTTAGAACACAAAGAAAGCATGTGCGGATCGGCAAGTACACATATACCCCTGTGGCGATGGTAGAGAAACTCTCTAACTGGATGCCTATCCCAACGGCTATGTAGCACGCACAGCAGGCATGAGATGAATTTGAGCATTTTATATCCTGATCAACCTCATTATAAACAACGTGTAGGAGATTGTAAGCCTTGATATGGCAGCATCCTGTTACACATGCAACATTATGGGTAGGGGAAATTGCGCTCCTTAATTTGAATGGTTCGGTTGTCGATGTATGGAATGGCATGAATGTCTACTTTCCGAGAACGACCTCGAAGGATTCGCGCAAATGCGCACTAGGGCCTTTGCCCCTATCTATCAACAGCCATTTCTGCCTCGTCTGGCCTTCACTTTAGCAAGCAGGGGATGAAGAGGTAGTCTGCAACGATCGCCGCTGGGTTCCTTTGATTCTGCTACAATTTATGGTTTACGCTTTCGTTTTCACATACATCAATGTGGTTGAGGTCATCATCTCATGCAAAAACCAAACAAAGGTTTAGCTGCTGTGTAATACAGAATCAGGGTGTATTCGTATTAACAAGTTAATAAATAGGCAGCTGCAAGCAAATTACGCTTCGCACATAGTAATGGAACTTTGTCGTGCATACATACAATGAGACTTATGGTGCACATCATGCACTATGACGACTGGCAGTCACAGTACACGTATCTTCAAGCGTCATTGCTGGGGTACTTGTGAACAAAAACTGCAGCCTTTCCCCATGGCACAGTGTGAGTTATAGCTGATGCGCATCTAGCTAAACCATAGAGCAAGAGGCCGTCAAACACTACAGCGTAGAGGAACACATCTGCCCCAACGGCGCCTCACTCGACTGTCAGGACCATTGCACCAACACCCCATTCAACCGCTGCAGTTTGAGGGAGGGATGAATGAATGGGGAAAAACACTGATCCTCCATGACAGTATTGCCTTCATGCGTAAGACTGAGTATCGGGATAGCCAGACATAAGTATCAGGTTGGACAGCCCTCAGTGCTAGCAACCAGCTGGTGATGTACCGCCTTTCTTATCTCAATATCAGCAGATGCTCAAGTAACATTTGATACGTGAACATGCGTTTTCATGGCTGATATTGTCTAGTCTTCACCCTGAACCATACTCGAAAAAGCAATAGATTCTTTATATTGTCGAGGAACAAACCTATAATGACATCTTTCGTTATTGCGGAAAACAAAAAGTGAAATCCCGACCAGAATAAAGTTAAATCCAGACCACATGGGATGCAAATTATTTCACTGGTCATATTCTGGGATAAACTCTGCACAACTACCCGCTGAATTTTCTAGCTCTTTCTTGGGTGACGTGAACACAAGAAAAATAGGGTCATCTACAATGGAGCCCCAGGATAACTCCCATCCATCACTGGGCAACAGCAGCATAACTAGCTACATGTGTGACCACAAAACATGTGTGCTACCAAGAAAAGATTGAGAAAGACTATAGCGCTCAATGACGATGCTCTTAAACCCGAAACAAACAAAATAAATGCATTTTATCTTAAGATCCGCACGGTCCTTCATTGCTGTAGTTCCATTTTGGAGCCGCGAAGTAATGTTGATTCAATCATGTTTACCCACAGTGCAGGACACTTACTTAAGCATGACATGTATGAAAGTTTTGATCCTACCTATGGCAAGCCAGCAAATGATAAAGTTTGGTACCCATGCCAACTGTTCGAAAGATGGAATATAAAAGTGCCGACTTGCTACAGTCAGCCCCCACCCCACAAGTGAAGCCATTTTGCTCAGCCACTAGCAACCAGTGGATCTTTTTAATTTGCAATGCAATTATTCACTTTGGCAAAATGTTTTGAGGGATTGCGATTTACAATGACATGCACTTAGAATGCTAATAAGCATATAATCACTTTACATTCAGGTAATAATGGGAAACGTACTATGCTGCGCAAGCAGAATATTAATAACTTTACAATCACCTGGCCGGGGACGTTACATTGCTTTGGATGCATAATATTAACGAACATAAAAGCCACACGTTTACTTGCCCAGGTTTTGGTTTCATAAAGTACACAAAATTTATTTTACTGACTGAACATTTCCGCCTTCATATAATCTGCACCAGTATGGGTTTCCATTGGAAACAGTACGCGTGTCTCCGTAGTTGCTAAATGTACAACAATCATTGCTTGGACACAAACAAGGCAAGCTGGATTACGTCTTTAGGAGCGGCCAGTACGAAACCCCAATTGAAATGGAGCTTATTCTCCAAACTGAAAAAAGACATGTCCAACATGGACAACCAGGGGATCCAGAATGTCCAAGCTGCTGCTACACGTATCAACGCATGCAATGCTGTTACTGCCGCCATAAAATCTGATATGTTCATTGCTGCACCGTTAGTGAACCGCTTCTTTGTGCCACTCGACTTCAAGCTGCTCAATGCCCACAGTTCATATTACCTTTAAGCTGACGGTGAATGACTACGCCAGGATGATATGGAACACTAAGGAGTGAGAATTACAATCAGCGGTATAGCTCTCTGCAGTTCGATGTCGGAACATAGATTTCACACTTACGACCCCGCAGCAATGCACTGGAATAATAGTTATATTGTGCACAAAAGTGCTGCGCCTTAAAAGGATAGTGTTAACGTGTGAAAGTGGAGCATTAACGCCTGTGAAAAACGTAATGATGTTAGGCATGTTCTTTGAAGCCATGACAAAAGAATCTGATTTCACAACTGACAATGAGTATTTCTACAACCCCTTATAGACAAAGTGTCGATAACGCCTGGTGGTTTCCCAAACAAGATCTATTTTTATTGGCAGGTCTCATGCAAATCATGGCGAGATGACTTGAAAGTAAAGGAGAGGAAGTGTATCATGAACGCGGAACTGGATGTTGGTGAAGTCCAACACAATTAGTCGGCTCACGTCATCGACTTCAGATCAAAGGATGACCATGTGTTTCTCGGGTCAAGAAGAAATCAACAATGCACATTAAAGCATAATGCTGCAAACTAAAGCAACGGCCCAGGTGATAGTACTTGTGCATCAACATGGATGCGTGGCTCAACATGCAACAATGATCAGATTCGGTTAGCCGTCCATTACTCTCGTGGCACACCCCGAGCTACACGTCCCAGAGAGAAGCATGTATAAGTTCTTTGATAGCTAACACCAGGTTGCGTCATGACTGCTGTATAACTGTAATAAGAGAGTGTTTTGCTCAAACTGAACTAATTCACTTTAAAGGACCAATACTATTATTATTATCATCATCATCATCATCATCATCACCACATTCTCATCATTATCATGGGAATACATCTGCAATATTCACCTGTGTAATATGTATTCCTTCTTTCACCTAACCAAATAGGTTATTTCTTCTGAGGAGCATTGGTGGAAAAAAGTAAATCAATCCTACGTGACCAAGCCACCATTAGATATAATGAATCAACGATAAAAACCGTAGTGAACTAAACAACTATAGCATTATTGCTTGCCATGTTATTTATTGTAAATAAAACTTCAATTTGATGTCGTATTGAATTTTTAGATTTCTGTATGAACATAATGGACAAACTCAAACCTGATGAAAAAGTATCAGGAGGAAAAAAACCTCAGAAATTACTGGCGCAACCCTTTATAGGATTTCATTATTTAATCATTATTAACTATGGTTATTTATATCATCTTAATACATATTGCTACTCAACGATAATCGCTATTTAAACAAAGTTGTTCAGTATTCACTGACTAAAATCTATCATGTCCTGTATAATAATCAGTGAATATGATCAATAAGGTCATGTTGTAGAATGGCTTATTATAATCAAGGGACAAATGCTTTACTGGAAAAAGGCGGAAGGGAAGGCAGAAGTAGATAACATGTTAGCCATTTGAAATCAGCATGTTTATTGCAATAACATACAATGAACCTTACATTTAGGAGCAATTTTCAATAGAACAACATGATTCCTAAAAATGTATTTTAAAAAACCCTGAGCGAATGACTGTACGTTCTCACAACAGTGGATGTAATTTACATGAGAGCAAAATTACTCTGGTGAATACAATATTTTTTTTTCTACAATATTGGCAATTACTGTCAATTTCCATTAGACACTTAATTGAAAGCTTACTGACGATATTATTTGGCAGTAAACAATGTTGTATAAAGTGCGAATAAAATTACCGATTCCAAACGAAATACAATTTCCTGGTCCTATGCCCCAAATGTGTACTAAAGGTTTTCATTAAAAGTAGAAAGTTGTATCTGTGTAGAAAGTACAACTTGTTATTTATAAATAAAATATGCAACTTCACGAAACACGATGAATGAATTTCAAGCTGTGATCTGTTATTAAAGTCTACGGAAATGTAGGAACTCACATTCAACTTGCAAGATTACTGATTCGGAAACAATACTTGTATTCGTCTTTGTGGTATAATTGTTGACAAGTTGGCAGGATACGACTTTCTCATTGTCGTCCGGAACAAGTTCTTGCATTACTAGATGCCCCATGCTGTCTTCTGTGCCTCTATCTCTGGTCCAAGTAATATTGGAATGAGGGTTACCATAATCGCTACTGTTACAGAGCAGAGTCCCTGTTCTAGACTCCAGCCAAGGGAATAATGCATTGACCTCCTTCACTTTTGGCTTCTGAGGCTGGACTAAAGAAATATATATGTCCTACGTTAACGTTTGTAATACAAAGGTATGAATATATTTATTTTTTATATATCTATTCACAAAAACTATACCTGTGTTTGTAAAACCAGCATGTCCTGGTATATTACCAGTGCATACCTCAAATTCTCAGTCAAGAAAATTGTAAACTCTAGCAAAGTTTGCAAATATTATTTCATTGTGAGACAGATTAAATCGATATGCGTAAACAGAGTTGATTCCACGTTATAGTTGCCTTTGTTATGTGGCTTTTTTGTAATACAGCTGAGAGAGTTTCATAAAAGATAATTCCAAAAGTTTGAAATATCGTGAAAATTACAAAAGAAATTTAAAGAGCACGAAAATCGAATCAATTCAACTAAATATGCAATGAAGTATAGGTTAAGTGTCTTTCGTGCATAATAATCAAAAGTTTAGTAAGAAACCAATAACTGAAAATCAAAATATGTGAAACAATGAAATCCCAATAAGATTAAAGTTACATGGAAAGAAATGAGCATATACACTTTAAATTGCCTAGATCACATATTTTGCATAATCATACTGGTACGGTTTGCACTAGAAAAGTCTAAATCAAAAAGCATCTGAACTTTTTTCTTTCTAAAAGTAACAAATCAGACCCTTCTTGCTCATTAATAACGACATACATATTTTTCCAAAGTGTGAACTTTGCTTCACATTTCTACTTACTAGTGTTGAGTAGTAGATTAGTTTGAGTAATTTGTGCATAACCAACTGTTATTATCAAGGTTTTTTTTATATCTGACTGGTAAACATTCCAAGTATACTCAGCTATGTTTTAGAGCTAATGTTCCTCCACAAAATATATTTGTCATCAGCAACATTTAGATGCACTGAAAAAAAAGCTTGCATATGAATATGGATCGAGATTTTAGTGATAAATTGTTCCTATGTGAACGTCACTGACATTAGTGTTTAATTGTGTTTCATCTAAATTCATAGGCCTGTTTAGTTACCGGTTCAAATATTGACTCAATTGATCATTTCATAAAACATTATGCGAGTATGTACATGACCTATACTCTTGAATTGCTGCATATATCCGGCGTTTGGAAACACTTATATATCCTGGGCATGTATAATACTAATGATATTTTGTTGGACTGCATATACTTCTGCAGAACGTTCAATTTTTTATTTTAATGTAAATGTTATTCTTTCACTACATTTGACTTCACAACTGTAAAATTTAATAATATTGCGGACCTTTTATCTGACAAAAAAAAGCTCAGGATGGCAAATCTTCACATGACAGATGTAAAATTAAGCTCAGGCATAAGTAATAATTCCCCAAATCATGGTATCTTCCTTCCACTAACAAACCAGATTAAAGTAACCTCTGCAATATCAATATGATCTCATCAATAGTACTATGTTTACTGATAAACATCAATCTTCACTTTATATTGTTAGTATTACTATAACAATGAGTATCATTTATGTTTAGTTTGCAATAAAAGTCATGACACAGAGCACAAGAGGAAAGTAAAAAGAATCCCTCTAAGGGATTTCAAAACTTCACGCCAAAACCATTTCATCCCTTCAGCTGTTGAGTGTTGAAACACTCTCTATATTTGTAAATCAAAAAAAAAAAAAAAAAAGTTTTAGGAATTAGGCTCTGCGTTTGCATTATGGATGCCATATTGGCACCATATTAATCTAGGGCTAAGCAGACATCATTAGAAATATTTAGGTGAACACGTCATGTCAATTGACTATCCATTCAAAGGTGTAATAACAGCGATATGTTCAAGATAGCCACTCTGGCAACCTTATTGGACATGATTGGCAGCCTGTTGAGTTTACAGTTGTGTTGTTGAAATCAGATATCAATCGACAGGAACTTGTTCTTTTATTTACGTTAATTGTATTTAACTTATTGATTATTTAAATTATCTGAATTTAGTTTTAAGCTAATGTTTACATTTTGTTTAACTTACTTATGTTTAATGTATTACAATTATTCATTGGAATTACTAACGTGCTTATGGACTTTTTTGGATCAACATATTACTTTTAATGTTTGTGAATTTATTCAAAGTCATTTTGGTATATCGTGAAATTCAAAACTGTTGTCATATCGGGGCCTTCAAACCTATAGAAACATTCTATATTTTGGACCTGTGATAGGATATTTAGGACTATTTGAAATGTAATTCACAATACTGAAAGCGTCATTTAAATATTCTTTATTGGTTTCACTTACTGTCATTGTAAGGCCTGGTGTCGTAGCAAGGTGAAAGTCCAACCGATTAAGTTCCTAATAGTTAATAACATCATATAAAAGATTCTGCACTATCATCCCCACCATGCAACACTCCTAGTGGTCACAAGAGTTACACATACACAACAAGCATTATCCATTTAAAAAGACAGAAAGCTGATAAAAATTTTCATCCAAAGAATTGAAGTTTTAACAGCAGTTCAAACCAGTTCTGTCAGATATGACAGAATACTAGAGTGTACTGTTTTGCAAATTATATCAAAAGCATAACCTAGTCAGTCCATGTTTTACCTGTGTTAAATTCAGACCTTTCAACTATGTGGGATGTATCGGATATTCCGTAAAAGGCTGTATAACCGTGCAGATAATATTCTTTCGTGCATAAATGCAGAAATTGCCTACATTACGAATGTGCTGTGGTGCGAGAATGAGGCCATATTCATCTAGTTTGCTTGAAATGGAAACATGTCAATTCAGACAAGTTTCAGGCCATCTGCATTGGCAACAAATTGCATGCACATATTTCCAGATCGTCATTAATGACACTGTGCGGCTACTTGGAGCTGACATAAAATCCCTTGCGAAACCTGATGAGCACATAAATGACTATGTGGAAAAGATTCAATGCAACAGAACGTATTAAAGCACACTGGCAGGTATATGCCTATATTAATTATTTACATTTCAATGATTAATTACATTTCAATAATTTATACTTTCCAATGTTAACTACTGTCGTTCACCATTGCATTTTTGTAACAAACAACATTCTTACGATTGACATAAATTCAAATGCAAACTTTTGTGTTTTGTAAAGGGGAATTGCAATAGCTCCTATTGATAAATTCCTTCCAAGAATAATATTAGAATCAGTCAATTTAAACAGAATTTAAGCAACTATCTTAAAAGTTCACAAAACATGTTTATTTATGGCTATGCACCCAAATATATCTCAAATCTTGTTCAGGCATGACATCTTGAATCTACATAAGGAGAAAACAGAAAGTAGGGAATGGCATCGTTCAGGTTTGCTGCTCTCCACATCTTGAGTCGCCTGTCAAACGTGGTTTGACGCGAGTTTTCTGCAGGTAGTCGAAGACAGGTGAGGATCCGACTTGTAACTGTGTCCTATGCAATATATAGTTATTTATTTTTATCCTTTTTTGCATTATATTCAATCTTTCTAGTTTTATTCCGCACTGGGCGTCCCATTATAACTTTAGTAACAGTTAAAAGTACTTCCATTCATTTGTATGTACTTAATTTAGCTCTTCATTCATTTTTATCTATGTTTTAATCATATTGCTTTAACGAACACTGGCATGATGTGCTCTTTGAAAACTTTCTGGCAATTGTCTTACTACTATTAACATGTCATGAATTCATAAATTCACGTTTCGTATGTATGTATGTATGTATTGGTACTTGCAAGGAGTCTCACTATCGAGCGAATCAAAACCTTCTGCGTGAGTGTGTCTTGACGTCCATGTTTCCCCTATTTGTAGGGAACGTATGATAACAATTATCAATCGAAGGGTTTTTATGCTCGCAAATGCTACACTATTTATTCTCCAATCACCTAAAGACTACATGTCACGAAACTTTCATTTCACACCTACAAGTTTTTCCGTATTTCATGTGTGTGTGACTCACCAGTAAGCCTTTGCCAAACTGAATATTAATACCTCTCGCCAAGAAATACCAAATATGGTCAAAACATCCAATGCAAAGAGTTATTCCTATCACAAAATTATTACAAATGTATACATTAAAATATTACAGAGAATTCCCTATGTCAAGAAATTACGGAGGGTCCATTTTACGAAGTAAATCTATACTATCATAAAGTCTCATACTGTACGTTGTGACCATTGCGTCTGGAAACTGGCTAATTGCTCAGGTTGAGAAATATCTTAGCAACACCGACCCCACATAATCAAACAAATAACCAATAAAACTCTAGCAAAGCCACACTAGAGATGTAAATACAAATAGCACATAACCTAGGTCGATTACAATATATATGTATGCTTTAGATAATGTTCATGCTCTGGAATTATATTACTATTCAATCATATATGTATTGTATGCGTATATATGTACACTGCCACTGTATGGGTCTAACAAGGATATTTGAATGTATGTTTAAATTTTTTGTTTTAAATATGTATGTTATGTGTTAATGTACGCTAATGGCTCTGTGTCGTATACTTAATATGTGTGCATCTTGAAGTCTAACATACTCATGTCGATCTGTCTGCATTTGCTATTACTTGACTTTTTGTCGGGGTAATAGGTTTTAAGACCTAGTTTCTTGTAACATTAAAAATTACATACAATTTATTATATTTTCTGTCGTAGAAAGCAACGCCTTGTTACTAAGTTTGATGAAGTGTTAGACTTGGCATATGAAGCTACGATAACACTATTTCAAAATGACTAACCTAAACCCTAACTCTGTCAGCTTCAACGATGTTCCCTGCACAGTGATGAGTCTGGTACAAGGTCTAATGTCTACGAGCTATGAAAGATTTTATGTGCTTTGTGTTGTTTCATTAAAACGTTAACTACATTAACACAGTCAACTTGGATGTTTGGCCACGAATGGTGTAGCAAATATTGCATATCCCATAATAGATTCATTTAATATTTATGATGCAAATCCATCAATTACAGTTGTAGATAATACCTCAAGACATCAATCAGGCTTCGTAAATTAAATAGAATGTTGGTCTGAGCAAAACAAAATATCTGCTAGCAACACTTAAGTCTACCATCTTGTTCATGAACATGTGGATCCCAAACCTTCTCTTACAGGTAATGGGCAATATCTTTAAGTGTTTAATGTGACAAACGTCTGTCTGTACACCGACATCAACTTAAGTTTGAATCATCGTGCAACAAATTGCATTTTTAAATAAAATTAATAAAAGATTTCTTGTCTAAAGAATACCACCTTATATACTGCCATTCATAGAATAATGGTCTACAGTATGGAGAATCAGTGCATCATCTCAACCTGATAAGATTGATAGAATCCCAAACATCGATACATCCCTTGATCATTCATCTGATAAACTATTTGCAGAACTTAAAAACGTAAACAGCAAATAAGAATTGATCTTCAAAACCAATTCTTGTAAGAAGTGCCTCAGCTGAATCATACAAACCAATCTCTAAACCTTTTCGATTCAGTTCAATTAAAAGTGGCAAACTTCATCGATGTCAACTCCAAATTTAAAACGCCAAGGCAAGATTCCAATTATGTGGGGCAGTACTATGACTGACACTTATCCCACGTGTAAAGACAGCACAAATGTCAGAGAATATAAAGGACGATTTACAAAACATACCTGTCCCTAACAATTTAAATTATGTGTCTATGCAGATATGCTGATTGACTGTGTGCAACACATTTTTTAAGTTCTTAAAAATCAATAATCACTTTCCTGTATAAGCCATTCTTTGTTCAGCTAGACACAATTTGTATTTTTATGTTGATTTTTTTAAACACATTAACCTTCTCTTTCAGTAATTTTTCCTTGCTTCTTTCTTTTCGCCCAAGATGGTATCAGAGGAAGATAGTCATTGTATTAAGATAACTAACTTCTATAAAAATAGTTTTAGTAGCTGTTGTAGAAGCATTATTATCTTTTAATTTGAACCAGTGTCCACGCAACTAAAATGTAAACAAGTGCTATCTGTGACCTGACATTTGACATATTTTGCCTTCAATCCCTAGTAATGTCTATAACCTTTCCCATCCTCTTTTGCATTTGCATGCACATTCTATTATCACACATGAAAAACCAGGTGATATTGCTGTTTTAAACAAGCAGCTGTCCATGGCTCTTATGTTGTGAACATCACTGGAATTTTCAATTGAAAAATCTCTATCATGAATGACACGTTATGCACATGTCGTCCCATGCGTAATAGTCCTCTAAGTACAGTAGAAAACTTAAATTTCTTTGCTGAAAAAGCTTTTCTTCTTTCAGCCAGTGTCCTTTACCTTTGACAGTTTGACCCCAAAATAATAGGGTTCCTTGTTACTCCAAGCCTAAGACATCCACACAATGTGATCCAGGTATGTGCTGTAGAACCGCATATAACATATGTGATGTAGGCTCAAGTAAAGCCTTAAAGCAAGGTTGATGCTCGACAGTTGGATGGAAAGCAGTCAGACAGACAGAAATTAGGACTACTATGTCTCATCATTGGTAAAACAAAAATCCATTTCTAACGATTAACTATGCAGCAAACCTACCATTCACATAGCAAATAATAGTCCCAAATCAAACTTAACTTAGGTTTCAGAAAAATCTGACATCACATTAGAAACCTTTATGTGCAAAATGCATTTTAATAACAAACAATTTTGGACCCATTATTTACGAGTTACTCTAGACCAGTTACCTAATGTTCGCAAAAGATTGCTCTCAAAATTTACTTTTTGGTACAACTGCCTAACCTATTAAAACATCATCCTAAGGCTCTTAATTTCTTTGATCTAACAACCAGTCAATACCTCTTCGAGTTTCTTTTTAATTGGACTAATTTTTGATTGATTTTTAAATACGCTTCAAAATAAAAAAAAAAACTTACACCAAACATCAAGATTAACTTTAGGGGAAACTGCAACAGGCTGCTGACCACCAATGTCCCCATCACAGAAGATCCTCTTATCTCCGCTGTCTTTCATGAGAATTAACGTAATCTCACTAATCCGTACATGCAGCCCATCAGTAGCAGACATCTCTGTATTAGTAATATTATTAGTCAATGGTATGTTTCCAGACTGAGATTCAAACCACCATCTGATGCTAGATACGGGTCTAGATGGACTGCTGATACATTTCAGTGTTTTGGGAAATCCTTCATAAAACACAATGGCCCCACTTGATGAATCCCAAAATGTCACATTTGAAACTTTCACTGAAAGAAACAAAAGTTAGTTATTCAGGATCAAATGCAATTAGATTTAAAATCTAACGTACAAAGGACATGAGCAATCGTCAAAGTTAGGTTTTTTGTATATTTTTTTTCCCTGTGGCACAGGCAATTGTTCTATACAATCATTAGTTATTGCATGCACAATATTTGTGGCATAAGTTCTTTATTAATCATTAAAAAAAACTTGCTTAGGTGCTGCGGGATAACTCCCTTTAGAGCACATACATGTTGAGTTAACTCCCGTGATGATTGTTTTAGAATATGCAAACCGTTGTAAATCTCAGACAAATATAAGCATAAAATTATTCTTTACATAAGTAGGCATCATGTACCTGGTAGCTGACATATGTCAGTTTTTGGATAAAAATTAATATACATATTGAAGCTGTACACAGATCTGCTATACTTTTCATTAATATTGGTGTCATTTATCTTCTGTTCTAGACACTGAACAGTATTTGAGTGCACTGGCTCTCCTTGCAATACTGAAAATATGCTAAAATATTTGGCGTGCTCTGTTGACGTTGCAAAATAAAAGAAAATGCTAATGATTCACTCCTTTGTTCAGTATCTCCAGCTCTCTCCCATAGTACCTACTTTGGGCATACAACACAATCTCAACCATGAATGGAGTTCCGGCTCACGATGGTTCACCTTTACTACTCCCAACATTCCTGACTAGAGTTTCGCACCAACTTATACTCATAATTATATCAAATTTCAGTTTGGCATGGGCTGCTACTCATACTAGAAGATTTATAAACACAAATTAGCTACTCTTAAGTTCACCCACCCACCCCTAATCTTCCACATGCTACCAACTCTGCTCTCCCTAGGAATCCATAATAGCATTCATGTCCGACATGTACATTTAAAATTAACATGATCTTCACATACTTGCTAACACTTTCATATCATCTTAATATACTTGCTAACACTTGTACATCAGCTTCACATACTTGCTAACACATACACATCATCTTCACATACTTGCAAACACTTACAAACAAGAATCCATCAAAGGGACTAATGCTCTTCTAGCTGAAAAAAAATTCCACATATTCAAGATAAGACGAATAATTCCTTTGACTTCTGAGGACTGAAACCACCTCTTCTGTTCTTCAGGGATAACACGATTATCATATTAGTTGTTGTGGTAGACATGCTGGATGTCAGATTGGCACAAGTTTTTTAGGACCAACAAAACATCACAAGAAGTTTTCTGGTGATATGACTTCCTGTTTTGGACTAGTAACAAAAACAAGATTTATAAGATGGGTTCAATGGTGGCCCAATTGGATGACAAACTGGTACCATTTCCATTCCCTACCAATTAGCCATCGTGAAACATATTTTGGTGAAAGTAAAATGTTGATATGACAGGTCCTCTATGACAAGCAGAATTCATTTAGAAAAGGTGATCATCATAAGTAGTCTTCTGATGAACACTGCACACCAATATTATTTTTCATTCAGAAGAAGTGATACTATTTTCAAGATGGTCTCTGTCACGTCTAAACATGTCATAAAATCAGCACCAATTTCATCTAGTACAAAGTATACATCTAAGAAGTCTTTGAGTAAAAAACCATTTTGACCTGACCATCCATTCAGGAGTTATCACAACAAGATTATCAATATGACCACTGTGATGGCTTTATGAGACACCAGATCGGCTCTATTTCATTTTGGACAAAGTAGACATTTTGAGACTTCTTCTGGTGCACACAAGAAGTCCATAAGAATGCAGTTACAAAGGAAGTCGTTGCATGCATGCCAAAAATGCAAGGCGTACAATTCAAAATACGTTATGTACTCATGCGTCAATAGAAAATAACTGACAAGTCAAACTTCAAAATCTAAAAAAAAAATCAAATATGTTTCTTTGAAGCATGGGAGGGTGCTGAGATTTTCTTTCCAACAAGGATTTCTTGTTCCATTTGCCTCAAGAAAATTATTTTTCAAATACAATGCCTCAGATTTGTCATATTATTCAACAAATCTGTGCATGGGGGTTTCTTTTGTCTTTGATTTCAATCTATTGTAGGCCGGGCCACAAAATTTTCTTTTGAAAACCAAGGCCACTCACAACCTGGCATTGTCAGTCTCTTAACATTTTCAATTATTATCACCACACACAGACAGAGAAACAAGTACACACACTCACAACACCACAAACACACGGACATTACAAAACCCAAATATGTTTGTGACTTTAATTTCAATTGCACAATAATATACAGTTTTCACTACATGCAGTATTGTATGCTCTAAGTAGACTAGGAGCTTCGAACGTTATGCAAGTGTCCTTAGTGTTCATCTTTGCACTGATCAGAGACTAGATGGTACCCATGCTCAAACTTACCAGGAGAATATGTTCATTTTTCTCAGCATGGAAAATGCTCGTTTTGCATCCATCTTGCTGTGACGGAGTGCCCAACACGCAATGGCTATACTTTTTAAAATGTTTAAACATGTGTGCAATTTATCTAACTGAGCTCTGCACTCCTTCATTGTCCCATAGTTGTTATGTCGTCGGATGTCATACACACCGAAAGACTAATCTTAATAAGGTGTTTGCAGAGAATGAATTTCCCCCTTTCCCTTGATGCTGCTCTTCATGAAGTCAAACTGCACTGACCAGAAGATCTAAAATTATATTTTCTTGGTCTTTGATCACTTCAACGATGACTTATCCTTTCCAGAATCATGGCAGCATTTCAAAATTGTGCCTTCAAAAACGAATCATGCTTCCATACTAGTCAAGATAACCAAAATATATACGGAGCAAACAACAATTTCAAAGAAATGATGCCAGTGACCTGATCACAAACTAGTCAATAATCTTAATTAGGTTGGCATATAAATTAAGGCAAGAAAAACAACACATTTTATTTCAACACGAATCTATTTAATTTACCTAGCTTAAAATGAACTGGATTGATCCACTTCGTATAATTTACCTATGCAAATTAGCCAAGTGGGCTTTCCCCAAAATAAGAGCATAACCGTTATTAACTACAGTGTATTTTGTAGTCTGTTAAAGTGAGATTGCCGATTTCTAACAAACTTATCTTTTATCGACGTCTGTGACAAGCAACAATATAAACCCCCATAGGTGATCGTTTACAATGTGCATTAAATATACATGTGTACTGTACATACAGGTTATGGTAAGGGACTATAATGGGGATTCAAATCAATTTTTCGTTCTTGTTCTTCTTTTTCGTTTTACTACGATGATTAAAAATCACTGTGTCAAAACATGTTCATGCTTGTGTGATTTTGAGCCAAATATGGCATTGTTTTCTGGCAGGTATGTATTCAACCATGCATAACAGAACAACCACACTGAGAAAATGTGTAAGTACTTAACATTACAGACTAAGGGACAATTAATAAGGACATGCCAAGGTCATACATAGCTGAAGGCTTTGCTTTGTATGCCAGTATCCGACTGGAACTAAAGCACACAAGAGGCTCTCAAAGTAACTGAGACTTCTGTGAACGAAAAGAATTTCCAAGATTTCAAGATATGACCATTTCTTCCTTTTAACTGCTCAGTGTTGAAACAGTTTCTGATATTGATATTCTCAAGGAATTGCTTTAACAATTTCAAATTAACTCATATGTTGGCCCTATTGCATGCAGCCATTCTGCACAAAGATGAAAAACGCATCTTTTTTAGTAAGAATATCATAGTAGATAGATTTGAAAAAGGAAGGAAAGGCAATGTTGCGTAAAGTACACTCAGTTTCATAGACAGATGTTAGCTTATGGGTCAGTCACTAAAACTTTCTAGAAATTTATGCACTGGTAAAATCAAGGAAAGAAATACTTTCAAGGGTCTAAAGATATAAGCAAACAAATAAAATGTTCCAGGAAATTATCTAACATACGAGTTTTATTTGTTTAATGAAAATAATTACCACCAATATAAAATATTTATTTGAACCTAAAATGATCAGAGCTAATGAATGCAGGTTAACAGTATGTTGACGATGGCGTGAAACATTTCAAACTGAACTGGAGTGATCTACATGACTAAAAGGTAACGAGAGTTTAATGTTATGTGGAACCTTCAAAAAATTGCAATTTAATTCAAGAATAATTGTAGATTAGGCCGAGTGCACCTAGATTTGCACATGATGTTAGTCTTGAAAATAAATAAGGAAGAATTATAATTACTCAAATGTAGATATTAATAAGGGAAAAATTAGAGATGCTAACAGATTATGGTATGTTCCTGATGACTGAATATGTCAAATATAGGTTGCTAAGGCAATTAAAGAACCTAGCATTGATGATACGCAAATACATTTTTCACAGACCTCTTACTTTTGGAGTAACTAATAACTTAACATTTTCATGAAGATCATTTTTGACAGAGTTGTAATTTTGCATTATTACCCACACACCTAATACGTTATATCTATTACTAAAAGCTGACTTGGTATGGTTAGTTGCTTTTTCTCTGAATTCTTCAGAAAGAAAAAGCATTACTTTCCTGGCATGTAATATTAATCAATTCTAACCATTAATTAATGTATGTGCATGATCTCTGACAGCACTTGTGCAAATGATCTGTGCTAAGTGCCAGAAAGAATTCACTAAGAATGTACAACTAATGTAAGTGTACAAACTTATCCCTCTCAGCCCCTTTCCTGGGGATAGCTGCTGGAGCTAGTACAATAGCTTATTTCTGGACCGCAGAAACCAAAAAGAGTGCTCCGTCACCGAAGGTGCTAGGTGGTATGTACAATGATTTGTAACTGTAGAAGATGGAAAACACAGGTCATTTTCCAAAAAAAATAATTTCTCTTTTTCCTGTTATGGTGACCTTGGCTTTTAAACCCAAAATAGACTGGCTTCTTCCTTAACTACAATGCAAGCTATAAACAAAGTATGATGCCGGTAGATGATGGCGAACTGTATATATTGTGCAGAAACCATATTTATTGCAGTCAGAGTGACATTGAAATTGAAAGTTTAGACGTTTGGACCCTGGTTCTTCCTTAACCACATACGGAGTGATTCCACAAATTTTAGTAACAGTAGGTTGTTTACAACTCATGTTGTAGATGCACAAGAATATATGTATGACCAGTTAGTTCAGAACTCTTGAGGTAAAGGGTTTTCAGTATGGGCTCTGTTATGTATATCAGTATTATGTGCGTTAATTTTTATCATTATAGATTTAAAGGATCGTTTAGTAAATAACACATTAAATACTAATTTTTCTTGTGGTTGTTGATTTGTACTTCAAGATTAGGTCATGATTTTAGTAAACATGTTACAACTTGGAGGTACTTTTAATCTGCGTAAACAGCTGGTGATTTCGAAAGGAATTATTCAAGCCTCCCTCTGCTTTCTACATTGCGTCTTAGTTTCTCGTGCAAGGTATGATTTACTGAAAATTAGGGGGTTTGTTTCTTGCATAACCACCAGTCATAATAGAGTCAAATAGTTATGTCGATTTAATTTATTTATTTCAATTATCCATCGGATTTTCAAGGTGCTCAGACTTTGGGATTTTTAGATGTTTTGGAATTACTGTGAATTCATTGAAACACGTTTGCCTACGTAATTGTTATTGACAAATTAGTACAATATATTGAACTTCTTTGGATTACCACTTGAATTCATTTGGAATACTCCATACATTTGGACTTGTGATAAAACTTTTAAGACTATTTATTATTTCATTCACCATACTTTAAATTATTTTAAAGTTTTCACTTTCTATATTAGATAAATGAATTATTTGTTTAATTTTACAAAACCTGGTGGCTTTGACTCTTGTCTGTTATTTAGTTTAAGACCATAGAGTCGTAACAACTCATAATACTCGTCCCAGCTGAAGATTTATAGGCACCAGTGTCAGATATACTTCAGTTCCTTGTGTTTGTTTTGATGCTCAAACTTTCCATTATCACTCACCTTCACAGAGAGATAAATGCAAGCAAAGTTAAGACTGCCCATTTGCCTTGTCAGTCAATGTTATCTTATGTTACGTATAGGGCTGACCGAATTGAGAAACGCATACTTGAAGCGGTAGTTGTCAGTGATTTTCAAAGTGATGACATGCAAAACCAGTTTTAAAATTGTTGTTCCAGCTTCCCAAACGGCTGTGACACATAAAGTTTGCGATATACACACCTCATTAAGTGCTCTCCTGATCCCTCACGCATGTAAGTTTTTATGCACTGTTAAACTGCAGCATTATTTTATATGACCAGCTAGTTAGGCTCATTGATGTGTATAATGTTATATTTATTGTACATTGTTTATTGGGTTTATAAAGTATTTTTTATTATTTCAATACATGCTATTGTAATGTAATATTGTATGGTGGGCTTGACCTTGTCCAAAGTTGAGCTCATTTTCGGTTGACCGGAGTTTACTTATTTATTTCTTCAGTGTAAACAACTAATACATAGCTAAATTATTCTCTATGTGTATCGTTTTAAATCAGTATCAGTAGTGTTATTAAAGAAAGTAAATATGTTTATGTGGGTCTAGGTCTATGCTGTGGAATTTCCTTAGTGTATTGTACATAATTCAGGTTATTATTTAATTTTGTAAAGATCAAAATCATTCTAGAAGGTTATTTTCTATTCGGTAATATTTTTATATATAGAAAATGCTAATTGTGACAAGAGATCAAGAACAAAACTATATACTCTTGTAAATGAGAGAATATTTCAGTTCTGCTTTAAGATCTAGCACTTAGAAGTTTTATTGCACGAGTCCAGGATTTAATATTTGGACTGGACATTTTTATTTCTTTAAATTATTGAATTCCAGTGATTATATTCTCTGGAAATACAAAAGTGCTCTGATAAAATTCTTCGATAGAAACATTCACTGGAAATGAGAGTAAATTCAAACCTGGAATTATATTACTGTGATTCAACGAAAGACTGTTGGCAAATCATCACTCCAGGCGCTACAACACACACATCAACGCCTTCAGCATTGGAGTTAATTTGGATTTCTACTATATTTTATTCGAGATTTTAAATTATTAGGACTTTTGTCTACAATTGTTGGATTATTTTGGGAGTTAATTCGCACTCCCGTAACAGAAAATTGGGCGCTCGTCCTTGGGATACGAATTTCTCTAAATTTATTCAGAAAACATTGTTCTTGAAATTTTGATTTAAATTCTTTTGAAATGTTTCAATTCCAGGTATTATTTTACCTTTTCGAAATTTATAGTGAAACCAACAAGCGTTTACAATATTTTTTAAAGTAGAGAACTTTGTTTTGAATCCTACCCAGGAGTGGTTAGAAATTTTGAAAATGGAAGTACAGCTAACAAGTTGGAATTAGAGATTAAGACAGGTTCAGCTTCAGATAGAAATGATACAAATGGAAAGAGAGAGATGAAAGTAAGACAAATGCAATTTGAGAAAGTAAAAGAAGACAGACTAATGCAAAGGCAAATGCAAAGAGAAAGGAAGAAAGGGAATTTCAAATTAGATTAAAAGAATTAACGTTGACAAGTGGAAACCGGTAACCCACTTTTAATTTTTTCAGAAATATCAAGTTAGTACCCCGTTTTCAGGAAAAAGAAGTAGATCAATATTTTGCTTAATTGGAGAAAATTGCTAAAATTCAGAAATGGCCAAGAGAGCACTGGACTTTATTATTACAATGAGTACTTAATGGCAAAGTTCGTGATATTTACATTTCACTGTCACTACAGCAGAGTGCGGTTATAATGTGGTTAAGGAATATATCTTGAAGGGTTATTAGTTTGTACATGATGCATATCGACAATGTCTTAGGAATTCTAGACAATCAACAAACGGGACCTATATCAAATTTGCACAGGAACAAGCATGCCAATTTGTTAGGTGGTGCTCTTCTAAAAAGGTCAATAAAGATTACGAAAATCTCAGACAACTCATATTAGTTGAAGAGTTCAAGAACTGTGACCATAGTGACATTAAGATTTATCTGGATGAGCATAAGGTCGAAACTTTTAGAAAATGCTGCTCGTACTGCTGACGAGTATTCCTGTGCTCGAAAAGTTTCTTTTGTCAGCAAGTCTTCCACTCAGCAGTCTTCTGGTAAACAAATATTTCAGACCATCATGAACCCCTCCAAATATCAATCTGGCACAACTTTTAAACCTCAAGTTTCTGATAAGAATGATCAGAAGTCCATATCTCTTCTTACGTCTGCGCATTGCAAGAAGAAAGGGCACGTTATTTCTGATTGCAACAAATTTGAAGAATAAGCAATAGAATCATGACGGTACTATTCCAAATGTTCTTATTTCTAAGAAGTCAAGATCACGGTCATGTATTGAAATCAAAATTCTTGTTGGGCCAAACAAACCCCAGTCTGATTTGATTATGGAGAATTATGAACCATTCATGTCGGAGGGTTCTATATCACTCATGAATGATTCGGCCAATCCTATCCCTATTAAAATTTTAAGGGACACAAGAGCTTCTCAGAGTCCTTTATTATCAGGTACTTTGCCTTTATCTGAGAAGTTTTCTTCTAATGAGAGTTTTCTTTTTAAGGGAGTAGAGTGCGACTTTCTTAATGTTTCTTCCATTGTGTCAATTTGTCATCATACTTAGTCTCAGGAGCCGTGCCAGTCGGAATAATGTCTTCTTTATCCATTCAAGGCATTCATTTACTACTAAGCAATGACCTAACTGGAGACAAGGTTGTGGTTAATCCACTTGTAACTGACAAGCCTTGTTTGGATCAGCAAGTCGATTCTATTGAGAAAAAAAAATAAATCCCTGATTTATGCCCAGCTTGTCCAGTTACTAGAGCTATGGTAAAGAAACTCTTGAGAATGATGTTGAACAGAAAAGTATTACTGTAGCTGTCACGTGTATTGGTCAGGCTTTTGATAAGGTCGCATTTACTTCGTATTGGGGTCAATCAAAGGATATTGATCACAATGATCATCTTTTTAACTATTCATTCTCTTTATTCTAATCAGGATGACAAACGGGAATCACTTGTCGTTGAACAGGAAAAATATCCTGGGATCTCCTATTTGGTGCAAAGGGCCATGATGAAACTGAATCCATACAAGTACCGGTTTATTATTTTGTTACAAATGGGGCCTTTATGGGAAAATGGAGACCGCCCGTGGTACCTGCTGGTGACAAGTGGTTAGTGAACTATCAAATGTTAGTTCCAAAATCGTATAGACAGGAAATTCTTAGTATGGCCCAGGAAACTCCTTTGGCTGGTCATTTAGGGATCAATAACACATATCACAAAATCTTGAATCATTTTTATTGGCCAAAAATTATAAGTGATCTGTGTAAGTACTGCAGATCCTGTCACACTTGTCAAATGGTACGCAAACCCAGCCAGAAGATACCTAAGGCTCATCTGCAACCTATTCGTGCATTTGACGAACAATTTAGCAGAATAATGGTAGACTTTATCGGTTCCTTACCTAAGACCACGTCAGGTAACCAATAGTTGTTGACCGTAATGTGTGCGTCTACAAGGTTCCCTGGGGCAATTCCAATGAGGAATATTAGAACTAAAACAATAATGAAATTTTTTAAAAGATCTTTTGCTCAATTTGACCTTCCCAAATCTGTCCAATCTGACCAAGGGTCAAATTTTTGTCTCGAATTTTCCAGCTAGTTATGTACAAATTGGCTTCTACCTATCACCACTAAAGCCTAGGGGTTTTAGAAAGATTTCATGAAACTTTGAAAAATATGATTCGGTCATATTGTTTTGATATGGGAAAAGATTGCAACGAAGGCGTTCATTTACTATTGTTTTCTCTTTGGAAATCAGTTCAAGAATCCTTACGATTCAGTCTCTTCAAGTTAGTTTTTGGACATACTGTGCGTGGACCACTGAAGTTGTTAAAAGAGAAACTTCTTTCTAATGAAGATACAGCAATTAATCTTCTCGATTATGTTTCGAATTTTAAGTATAAGTTGTCAAAGGCTTGTGTGGTTACAAGAACTAATTTGCACTGTAGTCAGTGAAAAATGAAATTAAGGTATGATAAAAATGAAAAGGAAAGGAGATTTCAGCCTGGTGATAGAGTTCTAGCCCTCGTGACTGTATCACAAAATCTGCTTCAGGTTAAGTGCTATTCCTTACACAGCTGAAAAGAATGTAAGTGCTTTTAAAATATGTTTCATTACTTCTCGTAGGCTAAAACAAAAAAAAAAAAAAACTTTCCCAAATAAATATGCTAAGGAGTATGTTGATAGAGATCGCAAGGTTAATTATGCAATTAATTTAGTTGTACCTGTCCCACTCAGTGCGGATTTAAGCGATGGAATGCAATCGGACCGTATTGACTTTGGAGTAACAAATCTTCGGATTTCAGAAATTATGAATAATCTGGATCAGAAACTTTCACATCTGTAGCAACAAGAAAAGAATGAACTAAAATAAATAAAATAAATAAAATAAATAAAACAAATAAAAGCTACCATGATGTTGAAACTGTAAATTACACACCTGTGAAACAAACCTTCTGAAAGGAGTTTGGCAAATTCCACTGACTGAAAGGGCAAAGAAAATTTCGGCGTTCGTGATTCCAGATAGACTTTATCAATATAAAGTGATGCCATTTGGAATGAAAGGTTTGTCTAGTATTTTTCAACGTTTAATAAACAAGATTACATCTGGTCTAGATAACTGTGATCCTTACATTGATGATGTCATCATAAGCAACAACACCTGGAAAGATCATTTAGAGACAATTCGGAAATTCTTTGACAGACTCAATGATGCAAATTTAACAATTAATATATCCAAAAGTGAGTTTTGCCGTGCTTGTCTAAAATTTCTAGGACATATCGTGGTACATGGACAAGTTGAACCTGAAGATGCTAAGGTCAAAGATTTTTGGGTCTGGCTGGATACTATAGGAAATTTTGTTCCGATTTTTCCATAATTACTGAACCCCTGACAAATTTATTTAGCAAAAAAAAAAATTGTCATTGATCTGAAAAATGTCAGGAGGATTTTGATAAGTTAAGCGCCATACTTAAGAGTACACCACTTCTTTCAGATCCAAATTTCAGTCAATCATTTAAAAATGTCTGTTGATACAAGTGATGTTGGGCTTGGTGCAGTATTGATTCAAGAAGACAAAAATGGTGTTGATCATCCAGTGTGTAATTTGTCTAAGAAATTATATAAGCACCAGAGAAAACTTATTCCACAATCTAGAAGGAATGTTGGCTCTGATATTGGCATCACAAACACTTTGAAGTTTACATTAGTTCTGCTCCTTCTCTGATTATTGTGTTTAGTGATCACAACCCCCTTACTTTCACTGGCAAGATGAAAAACAAATATCAGAGATTATTAAGGTGGAGTTTATTAAGGTGAAGTTTGATGTTGCAGGAATAATATTGGCATATTATTTCATGTATGCTTTGTGTCATTTATAAGATTTCATCTAACGTAATTATTTTTACAACAAATATGTTTGACTTATAGTTAAAAGAAAGCTTTATTGCAAAATTCATTATTTTTCTTTATGAGGGGAAGTGTTATGTATATTTAATTTAAATTGTGTGTTAGTTAGGTTTTTCACTTGACCTTGTGTAAAACTGAGTTCATTTCTGCATGACCTGACTTTATTTGTTAATTTTATTCTGTGTAAACAACTATTATATAGCTACAGATTTAAAATCAATATTATTATTAATAGAAGTAAATATCTTTATTTGGGTCTAGGTTTAGGTCTTGGAATTTCCTTAGTGTATTTTACATAATTCAGGTTAGGGATTTTGTTTTGTGAACATCAGGATCATTCCAGAAGGTTATGTTCCATTAGGTAAATGTGTTTTTTTTAGAAAAGCTAATTGTGACCTGAGGTCAAGCATAGAACTGTATAATCTTGTAACTAAGAGGAATTTTCAGTCTTGCTTTAAGCACTTTTAAGTTGTGTTATATGTTGTGTCCAGGATTTCATTTTTGGACTGGAAATGTTTATTTCTTCAAATTATTGAATTCAAGTGATTATTGTCTCTGGAAATACAAAAGTGCTCAGATAAAATTCTTTGATAGAGACATTGACTGGAATTGAGAGTGAATTCAAACCTGTAAATATATTACTGTGATTCAACAAAAGACTGTTGGCACATCAACACTCTGGGAGCTACAACAAACACATCAACACCATCAGCTTTGGGTTAATTTGGACTCCTACTAAATTCTATTCAGGACTTTAAATTATTAAGACTTGTGTCTGTAGTTCTTGGATTATTTTGGTATTAATTTGCAATACCATAAGTTCTTTTCCATTTTCACTTTTGCATTCAAGAGAAATAAATTATTTGTTGAATTTTGCAAAGCTTGTTGCTTGTCACTCTTTCCTGTTACTTATTTTAAGAGCAAAGACTAGTAACAATGGCTATTGTTGTGGCATGTCTGACATAAGTTGTGACCTAACTGGTGACACTCTGTTGGGCTGGTACAACTTTTCCATCCGTGCTGTTGATATGAACAGCACAGTTGGGGAAGCTGCACCAATCCAGCCGCTTCAGTCACTAAATTCCCTGAACTCCATGCCAATGATATCCTTCACATTAGGTGTCAAAGTCAGGCATGGCTGGCATGCCAATGACATCCTTCACATTAGATGTCAAAGGCATGCAGGGCTGGCGTGACTAACTCTGCAGCAGGTTGCATCCTTGCTTTGTATATAATAAGCTTCATTGCCTCCAGCCTTCTTTTAAACACACATCTTAGAAATTTGGTAGAAATCATAATGCTGATGCTATACCATAATATCCATAAACATCAAATGCATTTCTGACCATCCTCAATTCACAAAGAAACCTATCAAAGTGTTGCCTTGCCTTGGTTACTATTCTTTTCAGATATCTTGCAATCCAGCATTAATCCCACATTTCAGAGTATGGCAAGACCACACATATACTTCTGCTCTGCAGACCATGGCGAGGAGAGGAACAATATCAAAATGGCAGCTTATGGGTGAAAACATTATTATAAAGCATTTGCATAACAAAAATACACACAAGGATTTGATGACTTTAATTTCTTTGCCAATACATATTCAAGGTATTTCCATACCTAATTGAATTTGCTTGGTTGGTAAATGTTCGTGTCTGTCTCTTATCACTCAACCTCTTTGCAGCCTTTGGAAGCTCAAAATCATGTATTGGACCCCCTTACATCTGTATTGTCATCAGTATATTTACTTGTGAGGATGTTAGCCTGCTCCCCAGAGTAGTATGCATTTTGTTTTGAGAACTCTCACATTCAGCCTTTCAAATAATTGCAGATTAATGACTAACGAAATGCAGTTTAGAATATCTAAACATGTCCTCAAAGTTAGGCAACAGCCTCAAAGTCCAGCAGTAATCAGTTTGTCAGAATCAAAGTATAATTATGGCCACATAGGAGGAACAAAACATATAAATTTACTATACCTTTTACAAAAAGCCTCGGTTTTATAGAAATCGCTGGTCTACTTGGGTCAATATTGTATGCCCGGCAATAGATCTCCATGTCATGATCTTTGTTTGTTGGAGTGAAGGTTAGATTTGTTTCATTGCCCATCATCAGATCTCTGATGTACCACTCTATGGTAGCTGGAGGCCGACTGGTTCCAGTAACACAGGTCAAAGTTGTTGCCTCTTCAGATGTAACTGTCAATGTCCCATTTACAATTCCATTGCCATTCTCTTGAAGTGTCACATTGGTTACCCTCACTGAAAAGATAAACAGAATAATGGATGTAAACCAGTGTGGAATAAAGATTAGATAAATTCTGATTCTGAGAGATTTTCTTATCCCACAATAATACATGTACTTATGATGATGGGATATTTGTCCCACATTTGCAACCAGCAAATGCCTAAAAAATGGCAGGATTTAAATAGCGTTTAATGGCACTTTATGACAACTAAAACCTAAGTTCTAAAAATGCAATTATGAATAACTGCACAAAACCTCCAATAAAACAAAATTCTTCCAACTAAATGTAAACAAGAAGTACCAGAAATGTTTGCCAATGCGCATGCTGTCCTAACTATAATGACATTATCAAACACAGGTGCATGGTGCCCATATCTAATGAAGGACCACACATACAAAGACAGTCTGAAAAACTTCAACGCCAGTACAATCTCAGTAAAGTTTGAATAAACTTAAAAGTAGCACTTATCGATGATGGACAGACAACTGATGACATACTCCAGACTCAGGATAATATCATAAGCTCACTGGAACGTATTGTTAAGTGAACTAAACCAATTTTGTGGAAGAGAGATAAGTTGAGATAACTTATACTTATGAGTTTGAGTTCATATAAAAATATTGCAGCGTTCACTGTAAAATTAGGAATATGTGATTATATGCATAAAAGATGTAATACATAGTTAACCCAAACATTAATCTAAGCTTGAGTAAAATTAAATCAAACTCAGAATATGCAAATACTTGGGTTTTCATGTAATTTTGAATGTCAATTTTTTTTTTAAATTCTCATTGTGTCAACTTGATTTGTATATATACATGTACAGGTTCTCATTGTGTCAACTTGATTTGTATATATACATGTACAGGTTCTCATTGTGTCAACTTGATTGTACAGGTCAACATTCTACTGACTCATATGAATGTTTTGCATTTAGTACACTAAAGTTAATCAAAGGAAGCTAAGTCAGTAAAATATAATTATGTTTTAGAAAGACGACAAATCAGGAATCATTTGTTGTTGTTGTTGTTGTTGTTGTTGTAGGACAGTAATCCAGAATGGTGAGTGCTTTAGACCAATGGGCCACTCGAGCACCTGAATCTTTTGAGTACTGTATCCAAATCATGTAGTAATAACTTAATAGTTATGGAGTTAAATTTAATAGGTTTTCAATATATTATTAGTTTTGTTTTCTTAGTGTAGTAACACTTTCTTGCTTTAGGTTTTATTTAATTAATATAGAGAGACTGTTGCAGCTTCTGAATCATGTATGTAACATCATCTAAGAAATTTACTTTTCTTTCTTAGAATGTTTAGTCATATTTGAATAATAGAAAAGATCTTAGCTTGTTAATGTTCCTTCTATTGGTGATGATTCTTCTCCAGTGTAGACAGTTCATTCTGGTTAACAAGTTGACAGTTGCATATTTGTAAGCTGAGAAACAAAATCAGACAAGATATCTACCTTTTATATGGCTAAGTAAAAGCTTTAACATAAAATTAATCTTTAGGGTGGAGTGAAGTATGGGTGGACATACAGACATATACAAAGAAACCCAATTCACCACCAAGGTGTGCTTCATAAAGACCAATCCAGCCACTAGGAATGTGACTTCCATGTTTGAAAGATGGATCTCTGCATATTTTCTATTAAATTATGTAACATGTATAATATGAGAACGACACAGCTTGGACAGAATTAATTTACTAAAAGTAAATATTTTGAAAAATACATTCTCAGCTACATATTTTTGGAAACATAAAATAGGCAACACATGAACAACAATTAATCATATCCAAAAAGGTGTAAAGAAGAGCATAAATTTTGATTCATTTTATTTTCTGTGTCACATCTGCAAATCTGCTACAAGAAAGCTTCCCAATCCATTGAAGAAACCGGACAATGATAATACTTGTGCCTGGAAATAAATGCATTACTACAGTGTAGTAAGTGCATCAAGAATAATTTAAAGCTGCTGGCCATTAAATTAGAAATTAATATGCAGTTCATATTAACAAGAGACCCGAGTAAGCCTGATACTGCTCACCTGGGCAATTACAGCTTTATCCTTGCAAAAGCAAAATTTATACATGTAGTGACTCTGGAATGGAAAGAAATATCTGAAACACTTAGTTGCCATATTGTCTTTTTAGGACCAACAAAATTTCTGGTTTTATAATAAAAGATTTGGATTGGTCAGTTGAAATAGGGGTTATTTTTAAACTCATATGTTTCCCTCCATTTATAAAAAGTGAACCACCAGTTACATGACCTAATTTAATTAGTTCAAAGACCTTGTTTTAATATGCATACTATTATTTTTACCTCTGCTATGGTAGCAAAGTCAGCCAATCAATTGTAAGGTTATCTCACTAATATATATGAGTCTCACTCATTATTAAAACCATCCAAGACAATGATGATACATAACAATTTTTCAATTTTGATCAAATCATATAAAAGAAAATGCTTTCTAGAGTAGAATTGATATCAGCCAATCAAATGTAATATCATCTAATTACTTTGAATAGGTCGAAATCCTTATATCAAAATCATCTGAGATTATAATAATAAAAGAATATACTCTGAGTTGGATCATAACTGGACAGGATATACTGAGCCATGCTGTCTCAGGGGTGGTATAAAGCTCAGCAAATCAGTTGCTCAACAACCTCTTGAGCATTCACAAGAAATGTTTGTTTAACATCAGTGGTCTCGATGGAAATACATAAAACTCTGTATGAGCTACTTTACCTAATATGTGATTCTAGCTCATCATCAACCTCATCTGATATTCATACAACATTATTATATATTTGATGTTTGATCAAAATTGGAATGTGGCCTACAGTGTGGTATCAAGCTCAGCTAATCATATGCATGATCACCTCATTAGCATGCATGGATCTCACTCATAATCAAACTCATTTGAGAAATTAAGGATATAAAATATTTCAAGTTTGATTGAAATGAGATCACAAATATGGATTCTAGAGTGAACGAATCAACTGTTGATAGATGCATGGACACAGGACAAACAACACAATACAGGTACATGTCCATACCATAGGCTCACTTAGCCTTACATTCAGGTTAGCTGAAAACTAAATGTTCATTGAAAAAGGCCAATTCAAAGCAAATACTTTTGAAGGTAAGAATCCTTGATGTTGAAGCAAAACAAATAAAACATATGCTTTAATTTTTTATTTGAAAGAAAAGCCTTGCAAACCATCAATTGGATTGGTAGCTGGCAACTAAGCCATACTGTTCACAGCCCTTGAACTTGACATGCAGTATATGCATTGTTCATCAAGGATTGTCTACTCAATCTAGAAGATATGGACATGGAGTAATGAATTAAGAGTCTACAACAAATAATGGATGTCAACTGTGTCTAGTGGTATTCTCCTAAACATCCATTCAATCGAGTCCAAGTTGATCATGGATGTTATAGCAGACATAATGAGTTTTATGCCACCCATCACTAAATTTATTGCATTCCCTACAAAACACACTAAACAGATGGGAGAAACCACAAGGCTGTAATGCCAGCTACAGCAGGTCTTAATTGCATACCATTATCTGTACAAACCATATAGTAGGAACATTTCATGTGGTATTTATCAGTGGCCTAGTTAGACACAGACAAATGTGCTTAACATTGACAAAATACATTGTACATTTTTGGGATTTCCCCCACCCCTGCCACATGGCAGATCATACATCAGACAGTATCCTTATCTCAAACATACATTCCTAATGATAGACTACAAGAGCATGTATATATATATATATATATATATATATATGTGTGTGTGTGTGTGTGTGTGTGTGTGTGTGTGTGTTATCACATACACATGCAGAAATCACATTCAGCTCTGCATCAGGCAGTACCTTCAATGTTCTTTCTTAATAAATAATATTTCATAGTTTCCCATTAATTTCCATACTATTTCCAGGTCCCACTTTAAGGAAAATATTGAAAGCAGTAATGCAAATTAAATCTGAAAAGTGATGACAAACGAGCACCATACAGTTTATACCACACGTTTGATCAAGTATATGGAGCATTATGTTGTATATATCATAATTCTTTCTGTGCATGGAAAATGTGGCATTTTATATTCAAATAATAAATGATATGCAAGCTATGTTAGAAAATGTTCTTCTGCAGCTTTTATTATCTTTAAATTTTTAAAACAGCATTGTTTATTGAATTGTTGGATTGTTTATACTATATTGATTGTGGTGCTCTATCAATGACCAACATGTCATACACAAAGTGATTTGAATGAAAAGACTAGTTATTTTTTGTCACTTTTTTGTGAATTTATCACCAGGTACTGGCTAAGGAATGACATTCTTAATCTGAATTCAGCCACTATGGTTAATACTGTAGCCTCCTGACTGAAGTCAACAATGGTCCATGAGGACGGTTTCTAGCAGCTACTGCAATGTCACACTTTTATGTTTCAAAGCCACACAACAACAGCAAACCATATAAAAAAATTATTCCCAATTGGTGGATTCAGCACCAGTCATTTCTATTAAATAAAAAATATAAATTGTAACTGCCTTTATTCATCTTTATTTATATCTAAAATTGACTAATTTTAGAACATGCATATTTCTTTTAGATATATACTCTCACTTCTCCCTCTCTCAGCTCACCCCATCCCCAAAAACAACCACAGGTTGCAATGTTACTGATTAACATCGAAACTGTTTCTAAAATTTATACCAATAAGTGTATATTTTTAAAAAGAACTAAATCCTATCACTGCCACCCCCCTCTAATGCAAGTAGTATTAGTTAAATTACATAAATTAGAATTCAAGCATGTCATGAGAGTTACTATTAAAGAAATGAAAGGCTTCTGTTTATTAAGCAACTTGAGCTGGGATAATATATGTGTTGTTTATATTTAACTTCCATAGTTTGTTAGTTTTTAATTTTTTTGTCTAATTGATTTTATACTAAGGGCAACTGTATTTTGGCCTTGGCCTTGTTCAAAATCAAGTTCATTTTCTATGTGACCTGACTTATTTATTCATTTTTGTTCTGTAAACAACTAATACATAGCCAATATTTTATCGATGAGCATGGATTTAATATTAGGATCATTATTAATAGAAGTAACCATAGTTAATTTGGTCTGAGTCAGTACAATGTGTTTCACATGTTCTTTACTATAATCTTAGTAACAGACCTTCTAATTATAACTAATCTTTTATTTTATAAACATTGGGAACCTTCTCGAATGAAATTTTCCATTCAGTAATAGTTGTTTTTAGAAAATGCTAATTGAAACCTGAGGTCAGGTAGAGGACTATATAATCTTGTTACTGGAAAATTGTTTCATCATGCTTTAAGATCTGAACAGAATCAGTTGTATTGTGTTCAGTATTTTATTTCGGCTAGAATTTTTTATTCACATTATTTATTCACTGGAAATACAAAGTGCTCATCAAAAATAAAATTCTTGGAAATACAGACTTGGAGAGAAATTCATAGAGAAATTCAGAAAATGATATATTCTGGAATTGTATTATTGTGACTCAACAAAAGACTACTGGGCCAGCACATCACTACTACACAGGCTACCACAGGCACATTACGATTTCCATCATTCAATTTACTTTAGAACACCACGAAAGTTTATTCAGAACTTTAACCATTGGACTTGTGTTCAAAATTCTAGGACTATTTGGGATTTAATTTGCAATACCATAAGTTCTTTTTAAATTTTTCAGTTTGTGTTCTAGATAAATAAATTATATGGTCAATTTTACAAAACTTGTTGGTTCTCCCTCTTTCTATTTAAGACCATATGATCATAATACCTTTAATGTATGAACTCAAAACACATGAATGAAAGATCATTATATAAACGATCTGCATGTCTACACTGGACAATTACTTTAATACACATATCAATAAACATATATATATATATATATATATATATATATATATATATATATATATATATATATATATATATATATCATATATCTTAGTAGGAGAAAGACTTCCATTTCCATCAACCAGTTTACATGTGCTTCTGTGCCTTCGACTAGCTTCATAATTTCAAAAACAGCTTCAATTATAAATCCAGAAAACATGTCTTTATACCCACACTTGTCATGGTTTATTTTGAATGTTTCAAAACTTAGTTTTTGGCAAGGAAAGCCAACATGAAATCTGACAATGTGCTATAGCTAGGACAGCATTAAGAAGCACGATGGGGAAAACATTCACCTAATATCCAGTAGTCACTGGTCCCATCAATAGGTTGGAAATGAGGGACTTGCTAAATGCAAAGGAGGATGCTATCCTGACTGATGAACAATCTAAGCCAAGAAAGAAGAAATAAAAATAAACATTTGTGAAAGTATGTTTCTATTTGTATCTCTTTCTCACAGTAAGTATATATCATTTGTAAAGGCGAATAAATAGTCAATGAAAGTTATTCACTAAACCCATCAAATGAATGTTTTGTTCACCTTTAATACAAAAATGGAAATAATATATTTGCTTGTTTCTGGATTATTATTTTGGCTACTACAAACATTTGTGAATGCTCATTGTTTTCTACAAGACAGTGACCCAAAGCATATATAACAAAAATTGGTGGAATTTTTTAGGGCCAAGAATGGAATCCATTATTGGAATGTATAGTTATCAGATATGTGTATCAAATAATATTATCTAAAGTACAAGTGAAGAATAAGTTTAGACATGTTTACTTAATTCAATTAAAGTCATTGATTTGTTGAAAATTTAGATCTTGGGTATATATAAAATTTAATTATTTTACATAAATACAAATACAGAAAATTCTTAAGAATGCATATACACCCCTTTGTCCAGATAATAAAATCTATTTTTCAGGAAGTCTGTGTCAAACCTTTAAGGATGCGTACACTACAGATAACAGAATATACATACTTTAGATTTGCCACTAATATTTTATGTGGAAGTTCTCCACCAGTGACAATAAGTTTGTTCCAGAATTCTGACATAAATATTCAGTTCTATTTCAGAAAATTTTGATCAAAACCCAACTAAAATAGCGTGAACCCAAATAAAAATAAAGAAACATTGCTAAATTGAGGCGAACTACAAAAAATTATCACAACACAGTGTCTGCAGAATTTTGGGTTAACACCAAAACAGTGGACTTATATAACACATGTATAGATCATATTTTTAAAGTTGCACCATTTTAAGTACTTGGTGAATGAGCCATATGCAGTGATTATTGAAATCAACTGTTCCTGAAGTGATTCTGAGGGAAATGTTTCTGTTACTGCCTTAATATCATTTAAGACAGTTAAATTCACACATTCACAGCCACTGACATACATTTCCACACATTCTCAGCCACTGACATAATTGTTGTTTGTGAATTATATGCCCACTCATTGGAGCAACAAGAAGGCATTAAATAGATGACTTTATTTTTCCATAGATACAACTATATGACATGCAACGTCTGATGAACGAGAGCTAGAATAACATTAAAACAAAACTTTGTTTGCAAATGGATGTTGACAATTAACACCAACAAAAAAATCTAAATAATGCATGTAATAGCATTGAACCATATTTTATGATTGTACAGATGCATTATCTTATAACCTTTTAAGTTATGGAACAAAATTTCGTTTTTTATAGTTAACTTTGCAAATGCTGCGTAAACAAATCTGACTTTGTGAATGATACAGTATAAGATGACTTGTTGCAATTAATTTCTACTTGACTTGTACATGCAAGAATATGAAATTAATTTCTCATAAAGAATTTTAATTGTAAATGCAAGGTTACTTTTCATGTTAACATAAACACAATTGTATTTAAATTGCAATATCTTATAAGTTGAACAAATCATTGCTATAAATTGTTATGTTATGTATCTATAAATTGCTCAAAATTGCTAGGCAAAAGGTCATGCAATCTCTAACAGCACCTATTGTTCATTTAAATTTTAGTCCAATTTCTAAACCTGGTTTTTGTTAATCATGATGAAGAACTAAACTAGAAATAATAAACAGATTCAGGAATGGCTCTCAGTTACTACTATCAAATGACACTTGCACACAAGATTCGTATGTTTCTTGGGACATGGTGAAATATTCATTAAATCTTAAACTGGTGCAATGGACAACATCATTTCATATGGTTGCTATGAATTGCTAAAAGAGAAGAGGGCAATTTTAAGACAGAGAAAAAAGAGAGAGAGAAGGAATAAGAGATGCATTAGAGAAGAAACGCACCAATCAAAAGGATATTCAAAGATTGTTGCAGAAAGGGAACCATCATGTGCTATTTTACGGTATGAAAGGCAGCAGTAACAGTCATATTTACATATGCCTAGCCATGATATTGCCAACTAATAAGAGACAAACATGAATTTAAATGTCCTGTTTTGTAATTTATTGATAGATATGATGATATTTTAATGCCGTGATTTTCTTTAACATTACATCTGTTCAGTTAACCAGAAGAAATTCACTCAATAAATTTGCATTCCCATCCAGTTCCATCTCACTTTGAATATTCTGATAGATGTACATCAAATTCTGCTGTCTAGAACACTTCACCTTTAAAAATCGTGCAGACATTTTTTTCTAAGTTGTTCAGGCATGAATACGTACGCCTTAGTTACAGTTGCATTGCGAGGTCCGAAGGGTAAATGAGAGCTGGAACCACTGAGGAAAACAATTCTCAAAGAACACATCATATACGTTCACCCTGAGCTGCACTGACCCAAGGCTTGGCACGCAGTCATAATAAAGCTAATAAATGAACATTTACGATAGCAGAGGTCGACATCTGCTGGAATGGCCATGGCCACTACAAAAAAGTACATGGAGTTTTGAGGGTTCATGTGAATTTTATTTATTATGAACTATAAAGCCACATGCTTTAAGACTAATGTGTGAAGGTCAAGAAAAAGAAAAAAAAAAAATGCTTCAGAAAATATATCACCCCTTCAAACTTGTCCTGTACTGATTAACTCAGAACATTCTGTACGGCATGTAATACCTAATACCGTTAGACATTTAACTTTGAATAATATTGCTTTTAAATCTACTTTGCAGGTTCAGTTTGTATGTACACCTGCAGAAATTTACATACTGCTCTGTATTCTTTCGCAATAAATGACAATGCATAAAGTGCTGGCTATTAATTTTATCAGTTTCTCTGCGTATGCTGCTTAGCCATTAAACTTCATCTCTCTCTCTCCCTCTCTCTCTCTCTTTCTCTCTCTCTCTCTCTCTCTCTCTCTCTCTCTCTCTCTCTCTCTCAAACACACACACACATTAACTGCTCAATGTTTCTTGAGGTCAAAAAACAAAACAGTATAACATAATAAAATATTAGTTTATGAAAATGAATTTGGACTTATTATATGTACACCACTCCCTCGATAACTGGTGCCCTGATAACTCACGAATAGGCTTATAACGCGGGGTCAGCCATGGGTCCCACTTTTTTAACCAGAAAATACCTAACATTTGATCCCTATTTGTTGAACTCAAATAAAATTTTGATCAAAATTTGTAACTGAAACTTTTATATATTGCTCCTTTTTCTTCAAAAACAGTAGATGGGACATGGAAATTTTAATAAAACTATGACATTATCAACTTTTAATATGAAGTTATATAATTTGTTACATTTTTTTTGCAAATGACATTCTTAGTACACCGTAATTAGTGATATTCAAGGAAATTTTGATTAATGAAAATGTTACTTGCAATGAAATCATGGCATCAATATTTTACTAACTGAACAATATAAAAATTGAGTTTCGATGTAGACTATTGTCCCACAAAATAATTATTGCTAGCTTCTGAAAAAAAGGAATCTTGTTTGGTGGGGGGTACCAACAGTTATTTAGTTCCCTGCTGCACTCTTCACTATTATAGACGACTTTTGTCAGGGAATCAGACTAATCAACTAAACAAAAAGCAGTGACGTAATGCACACATTTTCGCGCGCATGTGATGATTGCTGAAACAAGTTGGGCAAATGTTAACAATCTTTCAGATATTGTATATTTTGAAAATAAATATAATTTATACAGAATATTGGACAAATTCATTAGAAAAAGCGCTGTATTAACGACTATTCTCGACGCAATCATAAAACTAGGATTCAATCATTAAACAGCCCAGTTCTTACCCCCCACCCCCACCCCTGCAGGTCTTCTGTATGTCTAGCGGATTTTAGTGAGGTCCCTAGGTAACTCATGCCCTCACTTATAGTGCAGTCTATGTGTCTGGACCCGATGTGTGTGAGTTATCGAGGGAGAGGAATATAGAGAAACAAAATTATATTAAGCTCTGTTATTTTCCCTAAAATTGGTTTTTAGAGGTACATGCATGTAAGGGACCGACCATCAAATTTTTGGTGCAAGAAATTTCCTATGAATTCTACTTCACAGTCCAATGTTTGTTCATGTGACTTGAAATGTGGTTTTGGTTCCCAAAGATTCAACACTCTTTCAGGAATTATCAACATTGATTTCATAGTGCTGGTTTAAATGATAAACCCTGTCTGAAAACACATGTTGTGCAATGTTCTTTAGCAACAAACTGTTTTACACATTTTCAGACCAACTTCTTAAAAGGGATTATGGGTCAAAATCTACAAGTTCGTAAACTAACTAAATATATAAAAAAAAAATTTGCTTGACATTCTGGATCAGTTTTTGCAGTATGTGTTATGTTGGAATGAAAGAATGCGCAGTATTAAATGAAGTTACGCTTGCATTGCTGTGAACTAAGGGGAACGCAATACACAACCAAAATATTTAGTTCTCCTTTATCATCTTTTTCACCTTTAAATTTGGCAATATTAAACTCGTCATATAACCAAACCAACAATCCTAAATATATTAGATTATCCATTGGTTGAAATACACAGCATCATGTGTATCATGGAATAGGCATTAAAAAAAGCCCAGCTGGTCCAAGGTTAAGGTAAGTATATCTCTAGTTCCTGAGAAAATGTGTTACATGGATATGTATACATGTATTTGGGTTGCTTGTTCTAAACAGAGGCTGTATACTGGATAGTGCTTAATACATATTTCACTGCAGGCGAATATGCTAAGTAAACAATTTAAAAGTAACGAGTCACAGCATTGCTTACATCTTTTATTTAAATAACTGAATGAACCCACTTATACTTACATGCGATTTACTTTAACTATTGCAGTGGTCATCCATTATTAAATAATCATACTGCTCTGACTTTCTAACTGGGGCAAGAAAATTTAACCTGCTCACTTCAAGCCATGAAATGGGCTTTCATGATTACTACCATATCTCGTCCATCACAAAAAACAGTGTGGACAGGTTTGATTTCTACTGGGGAAAGTAGATTTTCCATAATCAGTGATGCACGTACTGTGTTTTAAAGATTTTAGATATGAACTTTTAAAACAATATCTTCTGCTCTGTGCCTTAAAATAATCTGTACATGTCATTATGTCAGTTTTGCTCATTAATCTTCTCACCAGAAAGTCCTCCATAATTTTGTCATGCATATAGCATGAAAGAAAATTATAGTTATATGGATAAAAGTTTTATTTCAAAAGAAGAAAAGCCAGAAAAACTATCATTATCCAAATAGTAACTACTTCCTTCTCTCATATTTTATTTAGTGGAATGAGAGCCATATCCCTGGAATGACTATACAATACAATCAAAAAGACTTCAAGCTAGCAAGCATTCCATCAAGTTTATTCAAATTATGTTTAACAGTTTTTAAACAATTTTTAAACTTAGATAACCTGTAAATTTGAATTTGTATGTGACAGAAAAAAATAAAAATAATGGATGGTAAAAATAATATAAATAGTTTTAAAGCTATAAACATTTTAGATGTAATAATGTAGTCTCTTCATTTTAATGATGTTATTGTTTCTTTCTTAGAGAACAGGGTTATTGTTTTCTTTGTGTAAACTTCACTCAAATGCAATGCTGTGAAAAGTGTCCAGTAATATAAGTAAATTGTCTCTGATTAAAATAAAAATTAAATAGAAATTTAACAAATTTTAAATTTTATTTAAATCATTTTAGCTTACTAATCCTCCTGAACATTTTCTCTTTTTTATCAAGTTAAAACTTAAGTGTCAACAAAAATATTTTTGTTTAAATTTTTGCAACTGAAGCCGTATTTCACGGCTGAACACTATTCATCATCATCATCATCATCATCATCATCATTAATTCCTTAACCTAAGAGGTCATTGGGGCACCACAGTAGACTTTACAACCAATTCTCTCCACCTTTCCCTGTTCTCTACTGCCCTTTGGAAATTTCCAAAATCCCATGCCTGTGCACTCCTTAATGTTGTCTTCCCACCTCTTTTTCTGTATGCCTCTTCTTGTGCACGCTCACACTGTGCCTTGCAAGATTGTTTTGCCAGTCAGATGATCTTGAGACATGACCGTACCACTTCAGTTTTCGCATTTTTATAGTGGTCAAGAGGTCTTCATAGGATCCGATGGCTCAATGGATCCTGTTGTGGACTTCTTCGTTGGTTACATGGTCAATGTATGAGATGCCCAAGATCTTGCGGTAGCATCTCATTTCGAAGGTTTGAATCCTTCTTTGTAGATCTGATGTGAGCGTCCATGTTTCACAAGCATACAGAAAGATGGATATGACAATCAAGCGCATCTTCTTATACGTGTTTCTACGGGGTCCGTAGAAACACATATTCAAGACCATTAACAAAATTTAGGTCCGTAGAAACTCACTCTCGAGACCAGTAGCAAATTGTAGGTGCTTATCATTCAAACTAAGATTATAATTTATGTTAGTAAAATCATTCATGTCTGTTCCATAAAGCTAGGTAACGAGCAAAAGACATACTTTGATAGACCCCGCATTTCCAACTGGTTTGAAAGAAATATAATTAGCATACATACCAAGAGCAAAATTAAATTATCTGATGATATCAATGGAGGAGAAAGGCGCTGATCAAATTAAAAAGTTTTCCTTCTTTTCTAAAGAAGTGTTTTCGTCAGCTTACTGTTAGGTACACGTATATAGGAACACACACACACACACACACACACACACACACACACACACACACACACACACACACACACACACACACACACACACACACACACACACACACGCACGCACGCACGCACGCACGCACGCACGCGCGCGCGCACACACACACACACACACAAAGTAGGAGGAGGTGGAATGACCAAAAATAAAACAAGGCTGCAGACAAATCTTTGTTACCCATCAATAAATCTCCCATTATGGAATCAGACGCTTCTATGAACAAGGAAAGAAATTCTCTCGAATGATCTGAATTTGTACGAGACTCACAGAGCAACCAAGGCTATAATTCTGACCTAAACAATAGCAAAAGGAGGTGCCCGCGACCAGGCTGATTGGAATATCTCTTAATTATTGGGTAATTTATATTTTTCAATTGTTGGATCGCTGAGTGCGAAGTTTTATTCAGAGGAGTTTTCTTTTTCCATTGTGCGTGAACATATCCCCCGATGAATCGCTAAGTGCGAAACGAAATATCAGAGATTCAAAGGGCTGTCTAGGCTGAATTTTAGTTTGTTAATTTATGATCAAGCACGTACCCCCCCCCCCCACCCTAGTGAATCCCGGGCGCTTTAAAATAAACGCGCTTGGTGGATCAGGGAGGGTCAGGTGAGTTGCATCTGTTGTTTTTTTTGTTTCTTTTAGAATTGCCAATTTAATTATTTCTCGTCTTCTTCGATACGTCACGGGTTCCCTTAATTATAATAGTATCTGTCGCAGGACGCTGACAATATGTCTAGCGTTTTTTCTGACTCGAACTCATGAAACCTTTTTTTAGCTCTCTAGCGCTCTTACCAATTCGGCCACTGTCCCACTTAAGAATATACAATGAAATAATACGAGCATGCACTTACTGAACAGATAGACAAACACACGTATTTAAATCGTATAATTTATTTCTCAAGTATTTTTATTTAACGTGAACAGGTATATTTGTCCAGCGAATATACAATAATCAAATTTACCTGTAAATTTCAGCCACTTAGCGTATTGAACCACGTAACCGGGCAATGTATAAATAGCTAGGGATCCCAGCGAGTTATTACGCGCATAGGTATTTTAGCGCAGTCACGTGATCGCGTGCATGTCTAAGCTGTAAGTCAAATTAAGATCCAGGTGGTTACGTTACTGAATATACAGAAAACCCTTGTTTATCTACTGATTTATTGATCTGTAATTAAATCGTTGTTGTAATAATAATAACAATAATAATAATAATGAGTGATTCTGCGCTTACCATGGAATCTCACACAGCTAAATTAACTCGACAGCGACTGGATACAATTAAGAAGTATCTTCCAGTCCGTGATTCTGTAAAACAACAGCTGCAACAAAGCCAGGATGCTCATGTGGAATATACAGACCGTACAGAACAGTTATTTAAACCAGTCACAAAGGCCTCTAAAGATCTTCTTCCGTCGTTGGAACAAACAACTAAATCAACCAAACAAACAGCTAAATCAACCGAAAAATAGCAAAAAGAACTAAACAAACCAAAAAATTCTTCGAGAACTTCCAGCTGAAATAGCTGTTGATCAACCCAATTACGACAAGAAATACAACAAGCAACTGAGGGTATAGAACAAGCTCGTGGTGCGATTGGTGGTATAAGGGATCTTGCTAAACCAGAACCAGAACAGAAACCTTCTAAAAAACCACCTGCCAAATTTACCCGGGAAGGGTATAAAATACTTCAAACAAACCCTATAGAGGTTGTTGCAGCAGAATATCAAATTCGCAGTGACCTATTAGATCCAGAGACCGCCAATGTCACCAAAAGTACCTGGACTCGTCTTGCGTTTCGAAATTACTATGATATAACTCAATGTAGTGGTGAATATAAGCTTTAATTGAAATGTTTGAGGAACAGATCAAAGAAGCTAGAGAATCCCCATTACCTGGAAATATATTATCGTCCAAAATATTACAATTTGGGCCTCCTCGTGTAGAGGCAGAAGAACAACCTGAAGAAGCAACCGGAAGTGGCCTTGCCACTCACAAAAGATATCGTGGGAAACGCGGAGGTAATATGATGGCTGAATCGTCGGTTATTCAGGAAAAACTTTGTTCCAATAACATCCTCGCTGATGTTGATCGACTAGAAATTCTGATTGGTGGAAAACGAGCCGGTTACAATTCACACGAAATTATCAATGAGGCAGCTGCTATTTGTCAGCGTTTATTTACCGGTGGCGTCATGGACAGTGGAAGTATCGGGCGCTGATCGATGAAATTACCGACGAGTACTACAGTGAGTGATCAATTAGATCGGCAACAACAAAATAACATGATTATACACAATACCCAACGTAGAAATGAAAGCGTCAGGGTGATAAATTCACGATTATTGGTTTATAAAATGATCTACGGAGATGGACTCGGCGATGTTGTTCAAGGTTTATTCAGAAGGATAGCCCCAAAAGCTATACCGATCGTAAAACAATTATGCATGAAAGCTATCGAAGTTGTTCGTGGTAAGGCTATTAGCACTGTTGGTAATCTTGCTGGTAAAGCATTTTCGTCGGTGAAAGACAGACTCTCACGTTTAGTACGACGAAAACCACAGCCAGTAAAACTGCCCAGCACCGAAATGATGCCACCAAATGTCAGCAAAATAATAAATCAAGCAGCAAGTGAGTGGTTGAAAGAATTACCTGGAGTGCCAAAACAAGCCGCAGCTGAGATAGAAGAAAAAACATCACCGCAAACCTGATAGCGGGTAGTGGTCTGGCCCGTCATCGTTGGCGATATTGATCGGTGTTAGAACATCATTTTAGACAACAACGAATTATAATAAAATGTTCAAACGTGTATCTGATCCAGCATTTGATATGGACGCACCAGTCCTTAAAGATGAATCTTTGGGTGATTATCAGTATTATTCTTATGATGCACATGTACCTGACGCACGTGGAAGAATCGAACTACAAGTGCAGAATACAAGCAGATATTTCCTGCCCGCCAAAGCATTCATTTAGATCGAAGGAAAACTTTAGAAAGTAAATAATACAGAATATGCACTTGGAGATAGAATTGGTTTTGTTAATAATGGTGTTATGGCGTTGTTTAATAGTGCCACATACATCACATTGCATCATGTCTCGAAAACGTTGACGTTGCCACGATGATACTCGGCCTCGATATTCCGATGATTAGTCAAGGTCCACTGGTCCGTCAATGATGTTTGCCAAAGATACCATTGATCAATTCGAGAGCAATAACGTAACACTAAATTCCGCTGAAACTGAAGTAGCATCGATGAATGAAAATTTCAACCTGGGATTCGCAGCACGTCGATCAAAGTTAAACGGCGATGAAGAATTTTCTTGTGCAATTCCGCTGTCACATATTTTCGGGTTCTGCAGACATGTCAAAAAAGTTATTTTTGGTGCCAACCACACAGTTGTACTAGTTCGAAAAGCCACCGACAATGATGCAATCTGGCGACCCAGTGCAGTTAATGCTGGTAAAGTGAGACTGACAAAACTTTCGTTTGGATGCCAACAATGACACCATCGCTAGTTTCATGGATAGCGGTGGTAAGTCAACGTTCTCATGGTTGACGATGACCACAGACAGTATCAAGAGTAACATTGTTGGGTTATTTACATGGCAGATAGCATCACAGCAGGGAGTGTCGGAGCCACGACATATATTTATAGTGTTTCAGGAAAACGCCGGAGTAGATTCACAAGAGCGAACCGCACGTCGTTTTAAACAGGTTTATGGTTGATAATGGTGGCCTGTGGTTGAATCGGCGTCGTTGTTATTGTCGGCGTTGCTAGTATACTCAATATTATCGCCAGAAAAATCTACATGTGTCAGTAAACAATCGCATGAGCAAACGGAAATAATTTACGCTGCGACATATACGTGTATAAATATATCATCGATGCTGTCATCGGGGTTAAAAGACGGTGCAATATCAGACAATGAATTTGTTGCAATTAGGGATATTTATTATCGCTATCACAAGAATGCCAACACACCGTTGCCAATGTTGCCACCGCCACATTTAGAATCCGCCGTATAGATAATGACCGCAGAAATAAGCGCAAGACTGGAACAGATCATCGCTAACACAACACGGCCGACTACTATAATGATATCAGCAACATCAACACAACCATAATTCGATATTGGTTTTCCAACTCCGATAAAAGCTCCTAATGGTCGGTCACTTGAAATCGTACTGGCACAATTACGACTTTATTATAGTTGGCCAAATATCAGAGAAAAATCATTTGGTGAATTATCGGCCAACAATTCGCTGATATTTTCACATAAAACCACCACTGAAGGAACTGCCGAGCCAGTCACAATCTGAGAGGTCGTTACTATCCCAACGGGATCACATAAAATCGAACAAATCAATGTTGAACTTCAGCGCAGAATTAAATCAATAACAGGAAAAGAAGCAAAGATCGCTATCAAGGTACACGAGCTGACGTTGATTGCCGCCGTAGAGATATCGACGAGGGATTCCAGGGAATCCAATTACTCCCTTAACGTAAACAAATCGTCGATCAGAACTGTGCTGGGATGGCCTCTGTCAGCACCAGCTGTTGTTAAACCACCACGTTCAGCGCGATCTGATTTTTATTCACGGGACAACCCCCTCTCGTAGGTGGAATTTAGTTCCAGGGATTAATGATCTGCTTGCGAAATGGCTATATCTGGATCATAAATTACTTCAAGGAGAAAGAATCGCCAACGCGATCGCGAAGGAGTACGAAAGAGCACAACGAGGACTAAGAGAGATGTTTGAGAAGTATATACTTGAATATCCTAATGAATCTCTTAGATCAAGGATCGATTTTGAAATGAGACGTCTAAGAAGTGTGAGAATCAATGTTTTACGTTTAGCCTATATTCATGAGGCAACCATGTCTGAGAAGGATCCCGCTAAGCAAAAATTATTTTATGATCAGTTTAAGATGTCTGAGAAGATGTGAGTACGCTCAGAATATCTGGGTTTGGGCTTGATTCTAATAAGATGAAGCAGACTATCAATGATATAGCTGACGCATATCTTCCGAAGATTGTTGAGGCATGGGAGAAAATAAAAGGCCCTACAAATATTCTCCGATATAATAACGATCCAATAGGTGGTGGTCGTCATTTATTGTTATGTATCGCCGGGAATTGTCAATATCACTTCGACGATATCTGTAAATCTAATCTGTGACGTGGTTGACAGTAGCTATACCGCGTCTGGGCAAGCTTTACAAGGTCAAGCTCAGCAGGGATATTTCTTTACAGCTTTTCTCCGGATGTCCCTCCGGGTCATCCGATTGAGTTGGTGCCAACTAATCCTGCTTATTAACGATGTCATAATCCATCACTGTCACGAATACGTTTTCGTCTAACCGAACAAGACGGTAATTTCTTGGACACATTTGGTAAAGAATTAATTATTAGTTTGTATGTGCGTGACAGACCATAACGGCACACCATGATTTAAAAAAAATGTCGTTATTTGTTTTTGGTGGGGCGGGGGGCACTATTCTTCTAATTCTACGGGAATCTTATTAGATTCCAACACAAGTCGCTTTGTTTGTCTCGTACGTGCACTTTCAGCGCTCGAGTTTCATATTGTCGAGACAAATCTGATCGTATTTTCTCAATGGCTCTTGCCAATGGAACAAATTTAGCTATATCATGTTATTCATGTAAATCCGCCAATGACAATTCCATTTCGCGTTGAGTAATTTGATAAATCTGCTTTCAGCCGCTAGTGTATATCTGCCCTCTTCAGTAGCTGCTGTATCATCTCAAAATCATCGTTGATTTTTTTCAACATCGAGTTGAACCGCTAGACCATCTAGCTGAAATTGTTCGATCGTAGAGATAATCTCGTTAATATTTTCCTGCTTCATTATACAACAAATGTATTATTTTATAAAAGATTTCATCGCGACCAATTCGACAATGTCTTGTTGGATCGTGTAAACTTATCGCGACGAATCCATGCGGGGTTTACTGAGCATGTGTGAAGAAATCTTCAAACTTACCTATGTCCATGTCGCCGGGCACCATGCCGCATGAATATTTCGAAGCGTATGTGTATCAACTCCGTTTAAAATAATCAAACAATTACAGTTATCTCTGATCACTTTGGGAATCTGAGTATACCGCTGGGTGACTTAAATGACATCTGTGTTTTTATGTCGGCACCGTGAAAATATTCTGGCTGGATTTGCTTGTTTGTCAAGCATGACATCATCGTAAACCACTGGATTGTTGACATCCCCGCTGAGATCCTCGAAGGATGGTGATTCATCGATATCAGTGATAAATTCAGTATCATCATCCTCGGCCGCTGCAGATTCATTAAATTCCTTGAGAACATTATAGCATCGTTGGCCATCCACGGATGGCGCTACTAAATAAAGTATGTCCAATTTGAGCCTCTTCATTATCAGTCTGAGCAACAACTGGGGTTTACCCGACCCAGATGGGCCAACTATAATAGCTCGAATGGAATTTGGCAACACTGAATGATGCTTGACCGGTGAAAAGTCAATCACGTTCATATTGTACAGATATAATATTATTTATAATCATGATTTTATATTGTGTTCGATACAATACAGTCACTGGTATAAAATTTCTGAGAGCAACCAAGTTGAGAAATAACACGCCGGTACTTACAGGTAAATGCGTAAAATGCGGCACACAAAAATATAAATTTGTGACTATTCCTGTTGTAGCAGTTGGTGGCGATATCGCAAAGGCACTCGGGAAAGCACATGGGCTAAGTATCCTGGTAAGAAGCATCTTTCAGGATATAATTATTGTGGTCCTAGAACTCGCCTTGATATTAGAATTGACGAAAAAAAAAATCAACCAAACCAGGCGATTTTCCGGTAAATACGATTGATCAAGCGTGCCATGTCCATGATGTCGCGTAAGAAAATCCAGATCTACAACAACGACATATCGCAGATGCCAAACTGATTCATACGCTAAATTCGATAAAGAATAAAAACATACGAGAATCACTCGCGAATTGGTTGATAAGATCGACGATAAAAGGTAAAATAGCGTTGACAGCTGGCAATTAAACACCAACAATAACATAATGAAGTCGGTTTATTATATTCCAATCGGATACTGGAGAGGTTTTTCCTGGATATAGCTATTAGATCATTTGAGCGCCATACGTTCCAGAAATCTGACATTGGAGTCTCTGAAATTACGGTACGCAGTATTTCACATTGAATTTTGTCAGGTTGTAATATGATTAACGATTTCAGTTGTCGTAGTTGTTCATAGTGTTATCAATGGTTGTACAATGCGTCTACATAGTTGCCAACATGGTTGATCAACCATTAGTGTGGTGATTCATCTGAAAACGGCGGAGGCTGTCTATCACACATTGCAGTAGATTTTGTTGATAACCAATCAAGAAACATTTCTAAAACATCCTTGGATACTGTACAGATCTCATCCCAGATAATAATTCTTGGGATATATTTCTCACCCATTCGTTAGGGGATTCATGCATCGAATCGCCATCTAAAGAAACTATGATACGTGCATGCACTGACACCACGCTGTCTCTACTCTCTGGCAAGCCGGTGAGTTGACGTCAACACAATCATGTCAGAGTTTTTAAATAATTCTATCGCACGTGTTGCTTTACCAGAACCACCTGTACCATTCAGATGGAAAGTGCTAAATTAAAGAATAAAATATTATCTGACGGTGATGATGATGGTTCTGATAAATTATCATTGCAATAATAAATATCTGGTGGCTTCAGAATATTTACGCATTTGTCCGTGTTTTATTCGCCGTGAATTCCAGTTGGCGACGCAGCCGCTAATCTCTCAGAGACCGACACAGCTGGTGTCTTCTTCGATATTTGGTTTCACAAGGTCCATGCTACAACGACAAATATAAAAAGAATCTGTGGCGATTCTAATAGCGTCATTGGGAAACCTGTTAATCATCGATAATATGTTAATTGACGAGTATGCCAACACAGATGATCTCAAATGAGTAAACTGAGAGGAATTACCCTCGACGTAGATAACTATTGTACCCACGTTTTTTTCCATCTTCCATGATTGCATTTATCCGTGACACCAACACACCTCGACAACAAAATCTAATTCGGCTGGATCCATGATTAATCTTGTACATCGACGTGCATTATCAGATGATGAACCCTGAGTAAACTTACTGATAATTTTTCTGCATATATCTTTATCGTGCTGTGGTAACCAAACTTATTTTTGTTGTTTGTATGAAATTACAGAGGTTACAGTCAACGATGTGAGGATCTTAGCATCGAGCATGTATCGTAATAGCACTGTTGGAGCCCAACCACGCTGATACTTTGCGCAACAGTCGTTGAGATTGACACTGATATACGGTTTATTAAAGTGTCTTCCAAACCAAACTGGTATTACGGGATGAATACTCGCTGAAAACTCGAATGATTCAATCTCGGCAAATCCAGTAAGATCGATATTTGGTAGTGGTCCGCTTATTGCTTAGTGTCATTTCGTGTGTTGGGTGCCCGAATCGTTCAAAAATAACGCTGACACTCTCCAAGTCCAAGAAAAGCCGCCGAATAAGCAGCGATATTGTCAACAGAAATCATGTCAGAGGAATTATATTTTGTGTTCCAAAGACAGCCGCAGCCAAATTCAACATACGATTGTGATACATCATCGAGAAATTCTTTTGAAGTTGGACGCCATTTATTTTTTTGTTGGGCTATATGAGCCACAACGGACGAAGCTGTAAAACAGTTAACGAGTAAATCATCGTTGTCTAAGTTATATTTTGCCAAAATTTGTTTCATATTTTGTTTGAGTGATTCCTTCCGATAAAGACCCCATGTCATCTCTGTGAAATAGCCAGACCGATACAGGATCAAGTTTACTTATGTTGTGGATTTCTTCGTAGATATCGCCGTCATAAAATCGTATTATTCTCTCCCTTGGAAATTTTGTCACCGAGTCGGTCCATGCATGGGAATTATGATCATATAAAATTATTGGAGCACCCTTACTACAGTATTTACCAGAATTGTACAAAATCTCACTGGTTATTGTTTTTGCAATTATCGGAATCTTTAATGTTCTTTTTCTGAAATAACCACGTCATTTATTTTAGCTCCGTTAAAAAGAGAGTTTTCCCAGTTATTTATTTTTTAAATTCTTGATTCTGTAAGTCCGTTTCCTCGTCTCGAGTTTGCAAAATGTTCTGTGACACGTTCAGCTACGCAATTTAGCGAGCCTGTTTTCATCGGAGCAAGAGAAGCTATGTCTGGTTCATTCAAACGATAAAGCGCAAAAACAACTGAGGAAACTGGATATGCGTTATTGTAGTAAGGTTTGTCAATTCCGGTGAACATTCTTGCTTTAGAATTTTATATACTATGCCGACATTGTTATGTAGCCGTGAAACCTTAACAGGGTCGACTTTATCGCGATTAATCCAAGTCGGACCATCTTCGCTCAAATTTTCTGCAATAAAGTGTATTTTGAATATGTACTTGTTGTCATCATCAAGATTATTAATAAAAGTAGCGGCTCCTTTGTCATTCATGGTGAAATCAATAAATGTTCCATCGCCATCAGTCTTAAATGTTGAAAAAACATGAGACGCACCATCGCTGATATATTCTTTCTTCGCCATTTTGATAAAATCATGCAACAGTAGTTCAAATGGAATTTGTTTCTTATCTCTGGTCAATCTATCAAAATCTGATTTGGTGATGCGCTCTGGCTCAATAACATAATCTTTTTCGTTCTCGTTCAAAAAACGTATCTCTGATCTTTTTTGGTTCTATTTTTGTAAATCTCTCAATTTCACCCGCGATTAATAACGATTTTTTAAAAATCTCATTTCGTAATTGTTCTTGTGCAATTTTCGACCTTGGGAAAGCTGATTTTATCCGGGTTAGACTAAAACACTGTTCTTGCAATTTTTCTACAACAATAGAATTAGTTATTTGCTAGTGTATGATGTACTTTCTCTAATATAATATAACTTCGTCTAATTAGAAAAAATGATACACTATAATAATGCCGACGGCAAAAAATACCTGCAGATGGATAAAGATCAGATCAGTACTTCCTTGTGGAAAACCCTGTCACGGAGATTTTTGTAGTGTTCACACGATAAATATCACACTTGGCAGTACCGGCCCCAAACCATGTTTAATATGTGGGGTGGGGCTGAAAGGAAAAACACTGTTGTGTGGGGGAACGAAAATATCGCGCGTTGAAAAGATACCTTTGAAATAATTTGCGCTGATAATAAAATAAAAATAAAAGACACACGAGATTACATAGACAGATACGTCCAAAATAATAATGTTGTATTAGAAAAAGTAGAATAATAAAATAGAGAAAGCTAGAAACAAACATTGATCTTGATGAATTTAGATGTCATCCGATCTATGATAAATATGTAGCTAACCGAGGCGGTGTCTTAAGGAACTGTCATCTCAAAAAACCTCTTGGAAATGTCAGTAAGATGGGGTACCTCATTATTGGTATTGCGATTCCTGTGATAAAAAAAATAATAAAAAAATTATCTTTCTCACAGATTCGTATATGAATGTTTTAATGGTGTGATAGACGATGGTTCTGTTATCGACGATATCAACTCCGATAGAAAAGATAACCATATTGGAAATCTTCAACCAAACACACAAAGAGAGAACAGTAAACGTGGAAAACCGGAAAACACAAATATACACCAACGCCAATTAAATCAATTAATCTAGAAACCGGTGAAATAAAATAATTTAAATCTATTGCAGGCGCCGGAAAATATTTTCATATTCATCCAACTTCAGTACAGCTTGTCGCAAATTGTATAACTGACTCAGCTACATTAAAATTGCATAATCAAAAAATAAAATTTCAGTATATCCAGTATCGTAACTTAATTTTTCCAAATACAATAAACCACCTGGATCTTAATTTGACTCACAGCTTAGACATGCCCGCGGTCACGCGACTGCGCTAAAAATACCTATGCGCGCAATGGCTCGCTGGGATCCCCAGCAATTTATACATTGCCCGGTCAGGTGGTTCAACACGCTAAGTCGCTGAAATTTACAGGTAAATTTGATTATTGTATATTCGCTGAAGAAATATACCTGTTCACGTTAAAAAAAAAATACTTGAGAAATAAATTATACGATTTAAATACGTGTGTTTGTCTATCTGTTCAGTAAGTGTATGCTCGTGTTAATTATTTCATCGTATATTCTTAAGTGGGACATTGGCCGAATTGGGAAGAGCTTTAGACAGTGAAAACGATTTCATGAGTTCGAGTCAGAAAAAAACGCGGTAGACATATTGTCAGCGTCTTGCGACAGAAGCTATTATAATTGAGGGATCCCGCGACGCATCGAAGAAGACGAGATATACTTAAACGGTAATTCTAAAACAAAACCTAACAGGTGCAACTCGCCTGACCCTCCCTGATCCACCAAGGGCGTTCATTTAAAGCGCCCGGGATTCATTTGTGGGAGGGTGAAACGTGCTTGGTCATTAATTAACAAACTAAAATTCAGCCTGGACAGCCATCTGAATCTAACATTTCGTTTTGCACTTAGCGATTCATCGAAGGATATGTTCACGCACAAAGGAAAAAGAAAAATGGAAAAAGAAAATTCTCTGAATAAAACTTCGCACTCAGCGATCCAATATTTGAAAAATATAAATTACC
>JAECUM010006368.1:0-62667 GCA_016617855.1 Megalonaias nervosa | reverse complement strand
TATATATATATATATATATATATATATGTGTGTGTGTGTGTGTGTGTGTGTGTGTGTATGTGTGTGTGTGTGTGTGTGTGTGTGCATATGCGTGTGTGTGTCTCTGATTTAGTTTGAATGACTAAAGAGTTACATTGCATTCCTTTAATTCAGTATATGTACGTAGAAATGTACTTGGCTTCGATGATGACATAGGACTCCATTGACTATAGTGAGACTCCAATGAAATTTTATGTAATTGGGTCTTTGTTATAATTCCTTGTAGTGTAACAGGATTCATGGTGGTAGTGGTGGTAGTACCTACTTATCATATATTTCATAATGAGATAAAGAACAATATTAGTGTGAGACAAATTAAATCGCCACAGTGGCGATATCACTTTTGGAACTAATTTATTTTCTCTGTTTAGGAAGCATATCTCTTCGGAATTGTATTTTCATAGTTAATCCTTTTTTATTCTCTCTCTCTCTCTCTCTCTCTCTCTCTCTCTCTCTCTCTCTCTCTCCATCAGGAAGAGTAGGTCTTAAAATGTGCAAAGACTGTTGATCATCTAATTAAAAGGTACCACCAAGAATATGTAATAATGAACCTCAAATAACAGCAACCAGGCTTCAATATTAACTTCTTTACATTTATAATTAGTTTTCCTTATGAGTCATCAAAACTGTCAGTGACAGAATCTAAATGACCTCTTGCTATTCCATATTCTGTGTCATCCATATGATACCATATACTTGTTACATTCAAAGGTTGAATTTTTTAAAACAAAAACTCGTGATTACATGTAGTAATAAAGTTGTTTAAGTTGCAATTTTAATTTTAATTTTCATCAGAGTCATATTAAAAATCGGAAAACGATGAGAAATCAGGCATTGATTAGTGTCGATTGCAAACCGAAATTAAGTAACAAGCGAAATATCGGCGCAGCAACAGTTACTATAATAGACTGCAAGTCTGACAACGTACACAATTAACATCCTGGTGCAAAAAATAAATTAAATTGCTGCCAAAATCCATAGAACTAAACCCACAATCATTAAAATATATTATTTAATAACGTTACGCTCTGAAGGCTGTTGGAGCGTTCGGTCACGTTGCTATGTTGCAGCAATGTTCAATCTATCAACCAGAGAAGAAATTTGTTAAAGAAATTGAAACTTTTCCCATTTTTGCATGAACATTTTTAGTAATTTGACTAAATACACAATCTGAAGCATTATATTTGCAACATAAATAATTATTTCGGTCTATGTTAAACTTCCCTGTATTTTTGTCTCAAATGCATTAAGAGTCACTGTCCTAGAACTATATTATCTTGTGACTGTGAGGATACAGTCGTGCTTTAACATCTAGCACTTTAAGTTGTATAATGTTGTGACCAGTTTGGGCTGAATTTTATTTTCTTCAAATTATTGAATTCAAGTGTTTATTTTTTCTGGAAATACGAAAGTGCTCTGATAAAATTCTTGGATAAAGACATTCACTGGAATTTATACTGAATTCAAACCTGGAATAATATTTCCGTGATTCAACAAGAGACTGTTGACACATCAGCACTTCGCAGGCCATAACTGACACGTCATCGCCTTCAATTTTGGATCCCTTCGGGACTTGAACTGAGTTTTATTCAGGATTTTTTATTACTAGGACTTGTGTCTTTAATTCTTGGATTATTTTTGGATTTAAGTCGCAATACCGTAAATTCTTTTCTTCTCATTTTTCACTTTGTATTCTAGGGAAATAAATTATTTGTTAAATTATACAAAGCTTGTTGTCTTCACTCTTTTCTGTTACCAATTTTAAAAGCATAGACTTGTAACACAACATAAAATTAGCTAAATATATTTTATATTATTGTGGCTATTAAGCAACATAAGAAAAATCTAATAACAAGCATGTATGTCATTTTTCTGTAACATTGCGTTTGTTCGAAACATTTGCGAGTGAAAATATAAAGCCTTTTAGTTGCCATTTTCCATGGTCTTACCGTCATGATCATACACATTATAATGGACGATACGAAACGCACAGCATTCGGTTGTATATACGAGATTGACGGAGGATGCTTTTACTTGGTATCATGCTTGGGGGAAAAATCAAGTGACACATGTAAATACAACGAATAGACCGCTATCTAAGGATAAAATTGACCATCTTCTTACCGTATAATGCAAATAAAACATCTTACATCAGTTGTCGTGTCAAATGGAATTTATACAACTATTTGAACGGTTTCCAACTTTTACAAGCCTTGGCGAGCAAATGATTTATATATTTAAACGAGTTTCCGAAATTTCATTTGAAATGAGCATAAATGTAGAAACATATGTATCACACGACGAAAATATTGATTGATAACATTGAATAAAGTTGTACATATGTGCATCGAACTGTCCCAGACACACTCAGACACGTATACAGTAAGCCTTTTCCATGAACGACATCGTGTGATTATTTGTAACGTCGTGAGGCATCATTACACCAGTCTATGACGAAAGCATATTAAAATGCGTTTATGGACTCGGTGAGTGCGGTCAGTCTCCAAGGCTACAAACAATTCTAGCACTTAATCTCAGACTCAACAGAAAATCTGATATCTGATTAGATATCACCAAATTGCTGACTATCATATGTTAGAATAATGATTGAGTCCAAGTATGAGCGTGAAAATTGTCTTTAATCTTGCTTCCTGTTAGTAATAACGTCTTTAATATAAGTGCTTTAAGGATACTGACAGTGAATTTTGCAAATGTATTCTAAACAATAAGAAGACCACTCCTATAAATATGCAGGGTATACGAATAAAAATAATGACTACTTTTATCTTAATCTAATGGATGAAATACCTGTTATGTTTAGGAACCTTCGCTCCATGACAGTGTCCTCCCTGACAACTTTGTATACTCCTGCATCCCTCTGTGTGACATTCTGTATGATGAATGTGCATGTTGTATTAAACTCGTCTCGTGAACATCTTAGACGGCCAGCAAATTGTGTACCAGGGAACAAAAGGCATTCACATTCTTGAATGATGGCAACCTTCTTGTCAAAGTGAAATAAGAAGGATAGTTTGGATGGTTTACTAAATTCCATGATGACATTCTCTCCAACATAACCTCTCGCTACTTCACCTTGTTCTTGTTCAACATATAAAAAATAAATTTTTGAAATTTAAAAATGTATTCCACAAAGTCAGGGAACCATAATAATAAAACTTCTTGTGTGTCGATTATGAATGTAGTTAGGTCATTAAGTTAGGAGGTAATATTTGTTGACTTTTGCTTTAAATGTACGTTATAAAATCACCCACTCTTTGTAAGACAGCGAGGGACAATTGAGCTGTTCAAAGCGCAAGAATATCAAAATTGCTGTGGTGTGAGGGAAAAGCTCTAGTCCTAGTATTAGCAGTCTTTTAAGAGTAGCAATGAAAACAATTGCAAACGGAAAAGTATATACGATCGTATTCCCTACAACCTGCTTTAAACAGTAAATAAATTATGCACAAAATACCTACGAAATTATTTTTTGATCATGAAAAGCACTTTTACTCAACAGCACGTGCAAAATTTCGATATCTGATTATGGTTAACATCATGTCTGACCTTGTAGAAATAAACAATCCATTCCATTGCATTAACTTATTATTGGATATCACACATACCAAAAACATTCATTTTGAAGTTCCATCTACCATCCTTTCCCTCATATTTAGCATATGGTTCTGTTTTGGTCCAGTAGAAACTCTCTTCGATCTGATATAGACCCTCATCCTTCCTGCTGACATTGATGAATATTAACGAGGCTTCATTTGAGGTAAAGTTGTATTTCGGCTTTAATCGGTTGTTTTGAACATTCCCATTGTCCCCAGGGAAGACGGTATTTAGGAGAGTAATGTTGCCGCCTTTAACAACGATGGTCAGGGTTGTACCATTCAAAGACCATGATCTTATTAAGATTGTTTCTCCAACTTTGACGTCAAGTTCAACTTTGTAATCTTCAGAAAGAGTGCTAGCTGTAAGTAAAATACATATGGTCATTATGAACGTACAGCAAAGCCAAAGTAAGTAATTTTGATATACTTAAGAAACTACGAAAAACTTTTAATATCCTCCACTTGTTTAAATAGAGACGAAATGATGCTCTTTCATAGACTTTGATTGTAATATCATGCAATAAAATGGCGCGTGTCTTTTCCACATTTTTGTAATTTTGTATCGCTATGGAGATTTGTTTTCTAACAACTTTTATGAAAAAATTAGACATCAGACTTGCGGTGCTGTACTGACATATTGTTGTTATTTAAATGTCGGAAAAATGATACTTAATATTTTGCTTTATTTTTGAACGAAATTCCAAAGTAAATCACAAATAGTGAATTATAGCTATATCATGTGTCATCAATTAAACGTCGAAAGATATATTTGTATGAACCACAAATATTACTTTGCTATTTTATTTTATGACATTTGTTTCTGCCATTGAGCTTAACTTTTTGACCAAAATTACACCAATACCAATTTGTCAATATCCCCAAGCAAGATAAAGAAAAAAGATCCTGCATAACAATGTGATGCCCGATGATTTCATTTTATTTTCAAACATCATATGTTGGTATCGAAACTTCTTTGAACACTTTTGTACCTGTAATTCGAGCATGGTGGTTGTACATATGCCTAAAATGGATCAAAAATTATTTTGTTTGGCTTTTACCTCTTAGTACTGCTGATGTCAGCAAGCAAAGGAACACTATCCACATCATGATGTTGTTATCCAAAACACTAAATCTGGAAAATCGTCTCTTTCCACTTTGTTTCCACTAATAGACGGCCAGCAAATTGTGTACCAGAGTGGGACAGGCATACAGTGAATAGGGTGGGACCGGTTTACGGTGAATAGGGTGGGACAGGATTATATATCACTAGCACTAAACTAGGTATATGAAGTTATACTTACTGTAGCACATTATTGGATTTATATTTTTGCTAGGCTGTACAGTAATAACCTTAATACAATGGAGCTACCGCCACTATCATTCTCTAGGCAATTCATGGTTGTCAGAGAAACAGTTCTTAATTAAATAATTCATTCGAATATACATGTGGACTTACTAAAACAGGTATTACGATCGTGACGTGTCAAAAAATAGAATGGTATGGAAGCGATCCATTAGCTACAGACCTGGCCCCGTAGTCACGTAACTGTCTGAGTATAAAAGTACTAACCTTGAACTCAAACTGAAAATTGTAAAATAAAATATCATACTCAGAGTTATCTTATTGGTCTTTAACACACACACACACACACACACACACACACACGTATTGTGTGTGTGTGTGTGTGTGTGAGAGAGAGAGAGAGAGAGAGAGAGAGAGAGAGAGAGAACCCATTTTATAAACATTATAAGAACGTGTCGGTCGGCCAGGTCAAACTCAGTTTTAATTAGAACCGATCACGTGTGTAGTTTTGTGAATGTACTGCACAGAATAATGGAGGAGACCCGGTTTAACTTTGATATCATGGATGGAGAAAAATCTGTTGACGCATACAAATGCAAAGAATATAACTTTATAAAAGGATATAACTCTAAAAAAAAACTTTATATTCCATCCTCTTAAATAGACCGTAAATAAGGATCGTAGTCTCTAAAAGGTAAAATGATTTTTAATGACCATTTTTTCTACATGTAACTGGGTTCGTGCTGAACGTAGATGTAGCGAAAAATTATTCATGGTGTAGTATTAGTAATAACAGTACCTGCATATGCGGTGTTAAGCAAATCTCTCTCTCTCTCTCTCTCTCTCTCTCTCTCTCTCTCTCTCTCTGTGCCTCCAATTGTCTATTGATGACTAAAAATTACTTTGCATTTATGTTCTCCAGTAAATGAACATAGAAATCTACTTACCTGGTTTCACTGGACTCCGTTGACTATAGTGAACCTCAGTTGAAACTTGATGTAGTTGGGTCCTTGCTATAATGACCTGTAGCGTAACAGGATTCAAGATGCTAGTAGTAGTAGTACCTGTTTATTATATATTTCATAATGAGATATTGAAATATGTTAGTGAAAGAAAAATTATATAGCCGCAATGGCGATATCACTTTTGAGACTACTTTCTTTTTCCATTGCGGAGCTATATCTGTTCTTAGGTATGTTCTTTGGAAATGCATTTCAATTATTTAAGCATATTTTATTTTACTTATTAATTAGTGAGAGAAAAATTATATAGCCACAGTGGAACTATTTTCTTTTTTCAATTGCAGAACTATATCTGTTCTTAGAAATATTCTTTGGAACTAAATTTCCTTATCTGAGCCAATTTTATTTCCTCTCTCTCTCTCTCTCTCTCTCTCTCTCTCTCTCTCTCTCATCCTTCCTATTTCTCTCGTCCCATCAGGATGATTAGATTATACGCTTTACAGACTGTTGACCCGCTATAAATATATGTAATCAATTGAAAGACGGCATCAATAATGAATAAAAATGAAACGCAAACAACACAAAACAGGTTTCAAGTATTAATGTTTTATGATTAATTTTTCTGATGAATCATGCAAATTGACAGTGACGGACTTGTTGATATTCGGTAGTCTGTATGATCCATACGATATCATATACATGTTAGATTCGACGGGAAATGGTACAGATTTTTATGAAAAACTCTTGAATACATATAGTAATAAAGTTGTTTAAGTAGCGATTTTAAATGTCATCACAATGAAATATTGTCTGAAAGTGATAAAGAAATCAGGCATTATATGGATTGCAAATCGAAATTAAATGGCAATCGAAATATGGGTATAGCCTCCGAGTCCGAAATAAACAGCACGTCTGTCAAGAAACAAAATTAACGTCTCGAATAAAAAAAACAAACGTAAACCCTCAATCATTAAAATCGTTTGCTTATTGACGTTACTTTCTGAAGTCTGTTGGAGCATTCTGTCATGCTGCTATGTTGCATCAACGTTCACTGTATCAATGTGCGAAAGAAAGGTGTGAAAAAATAAACAATCTTTAAATTTTCGAATGAAAACATCCATTCATATGCCTATTATATGTACAATATAAATTGCTTTTTTTGGTCTTTGCTAAACTTCCCTGTAGTGTAACATGATGCATGGTGCTAGTTGCAGCAGTACCTGTTTATTATATATTTGGTCATGTATATTTTATAAAAAGTCACTGTCCTAAAATTATTACCAAAATTTCGGAACTTCTTTTAATCGATGTAGTAATGCAGCCGCATTTAAGAAACAAATCCACGCAGATCGAAACTTTTTGCCTTAAAATATATGATGAAAAGAAAACTCTACTTTTTTATGCAGATATATAAATGTTTCGAAGATACGAAATGACTTCTGTTTTACTTAGCTGTGAAATATTTGCTTGTATCAACCGAAAAAATGTAGATATCCTCTACGTAAACTGATAGAACTTATATGTACGCCAACTTAGGTACAGAAGTCATTTCGCTTCTTCGAAACATTTGCAAGTGAAAACGTGTAACATATTAGCTGCCATTTTGCATGGTTATAGCATTATGACCATACAAATTATACTATACGATACGAGACGCACAGTACTCGGTTGTACATGTCGGATTATACGTGGAGGCCCGCTTTCAGTTGACTGACGCTTGGAAATACAATCAATAGACCTTTGTGAAAGGATACAATTTACAATCTTTTTACCTTGTAATGCAAATATAGGTAGTCAAGTTCAATAAAAAAAGTTTGGTAAATTTTTTAATTATTTCCATCCTTTACAAGCCTTGGCGCGGAAAGGACTGATAGTATTAAACGAGTTTCAGAAATTGCATTTGAAATTAATATGAAATATAGAAACATGTTTCGAACGTGCCAAATACTGATTGTTTGATAATATTAAATAAAATTACACAAAAGGGCGTCGATGTGTCTGAAGTACATTCAGACATTTTATACAATAAGCGTTTTCTTTGGACAAAATCATGGAATTATTTGTAAAGTTAAAGGCATCATTACACCTGTGTATGAAAAAAAACATAATCCGTGCGTTTATGAACTCAGGGAGTGCCATCTGGTTCCAAGATTACAAAAGTTTCCAACATTTAAAATCAAACTCAACAGAAAAATCTGATATGTGATTGGTTATCACCAAATTTCTGACTATCATATGTTAGAATCATGATTGAGTCTAAGTCTGATTGTGAGTATTGTTTGAAATCTTGTTGCCTGTTTGTAATAACATGTTTAATTTCGGCGCCTTAAGGTTAAAGCTGTGCATTTTGCAAATATATCCTGAACAATAAGAACAAGACCACACTCAGGAATATGCAGTTCATAAGAATAAAAAATAATGACTACTTCTACAATAAGAGCAAAACCACACTCAGGAATATGCAGTTCATAAGAATAAAAATAATGACCACTTCTAGAATAAGAACAAGACCACACTCAGGAATATGCAGGGCATAAGAATAAAAATAATGACCACTTCTAGAATAAGAACAAGACCACACTTAGGAATATGCAGTTCATAAGAATTAAAAATAATGACTACTTCTATAATAAGAACAAGACCACAGTCAGGAATATGCAGGGTAAACGAATAAAAGCAATGATTGCTTCTAATTTAATCTAATCGATGAAATACCTGTTATGTTTAGGAACCTTCGCTCCATGACAGTGTTCTTCCTGACAACTTTGTATAGTCCTGCATCCCTCTGTGTGACATTCTGTATGATGATTGTGCATGTTGTACTAAACTCGTCTCGTGAACATCTTAGACGGCCAGCAAATTGTGTACCAGGGAACAAAAGGCATTCACATTCTTGAATGATGGCAACCTTCTTGTCAAAGTGAAATAAGAAGGATAGTTTGGATGGTTTACTAAATTCCATGATGACATTCTCTCCAACATAACCTATCGCTACTTCATCTTGTCCTTGTTCAAGATAAAGAAAATGAATTTGAAATTTAAACATTTATTCTACAAAGCCAGGGAAAAATAATAATGAGACTTCTTGTGTGTCGATAATGAATGTAGTTAAGTCAATCGCCATTAGGAGGTAATATTTGCTGACTTTTGCTTTAAATGTATATTTATAAAATCACCCACTCTTTGTAAGACAACAAGCGACAATTATGATGTTAAAAGAGCAAGAATATCAAAATTCCCAAAACAGCGTTGTCTGGAAAATATATTTATGACAGGTCTTCCAGAGTAAGAAGATACAGTTAAGATATCTATCAATTATTTCATCTTTAAGATGAGTAGGAAATAATGCATAATTTGCTTGATATGATTAAGATATTTCAAGCGCAATATTCTGCATCGTAAACTTTTGAACGACAACGATTTAGCTCTATCTATGACTTTTAATAGTGTCAAGCAATTTCGATTGAAGCATTACTTTTGTATTTATTTTCTCGCCGCTTTATGATCTAAAGGACCAGATTACCAATCATCACTAGTCCAATGTATCGCTTGACTTAACGTAAATAACGAAGACGAGATAGTAGAATATAAGAAGCAATCATAATTTAGTTCTCTTCTTTTCGTTAGATCCGAATGAGAAATTGATTTAAAAACTAAAACTCTATACAGATTCCATCTACATGTACAGATTCCTTCTAGTAATAATCTATACAGATTCATTCTACATCTTACAACACCACGAAAGTAATATGGAAAACGTTGTGTGCAACAATTAAGAATGGAAGAGAAATAATAACTTTGAACATCAGTATTGTTTTTAGAATATTTGCACTGGTGCACCTAACTAATCTCTAAATATAGAGACCATATACGATTTGCTGCTATCGAAAGTTTGCCGTAGTGTGAAGGAAGAACTCTAGTCCTAGTGATCTCAGTCTTTCAAGTGTACTCAGGGAAACAATTGAAACAGAAAACTATATACGATCATTATTTGTACTTCCACATTAAATAGTACACAAATTACACACAAAATACATACAAAAGATGTTTGTTTTTATCATGAAAAGCAATTTAACTCAAACAGCACATGCACTTGTAATTTTGATGTCTCATTATGTCCAACACCATTCCTGACCATGTAAGAATAAACTATCCATTCCATTACACTATCATCAGATATCACACATACCAAAACATTTAATTGGAAGTTCCATCTACCATTCTTTTCCTCATATTTATCATATAGTTCTGTTTTAGTCCAGTAGAAACTTTGTTCCATCTGATATAGACCCCCATCCTCCCTGCTGACATTGTTGAATATTAAAGAGGCTTCATTTAAGGTAACGTTGTATTTAGGCATCAATAGGTCATTTTGGAATTTTCGATTATTCTCTTGGTCTCCAGGGCAGACGGTATTTAGGCGAGTAATGTTGCCGCATTTAACCCTGATATACAGAATTGTACCATTCAAAGACCATGATCGTATTAGGATTGTTTCTCCAATTTTGGCATCAAAGGTCAACATTTTAATGTTCAGATGGAGTGATAGTTGTAAGAATAATAAACCTGGTCCTTATGAATGTACAGCAAATGCCAAAGGAAGTCTTTTTGACATATTCTAAAGATGAAATTATGGTCTTCATGGAATTTAATGGTTATGCCATGAAATGAAATGGTGCGTGTCATTTCCATATTTTGTGACTGTGAGTCGCTATGTGCCATCAATTAAACGTCGAGAAATATATTTGTATAAACAACACATATTGCATTGCTTTTTTATTTGATGACATTCATGTCCGCCATTGAATTTAATTCTTTGACCAAAGTTGCACCAGTAACAAGTTGTCGCCATCCCTAAGCATGCAAAAAAAAGTGGCTGGACATGATCCTAAAAATAATCAAAATTATTTCGTTCGGCTTTTACCTGTTAATACTGCTGACGTGAGCAAGCAAAGGAAAACTATCCACATCATCATGTTGTAATCCAAAACTCTGAATCTGGAAATCGTTTCTTTTAACTTTTTTCCATTAAAAAGAAATTCTGCCGAATTGGAAACAGTGACCGTTCAGTTATGATCTCCTTCAACAGGCAATCACTATAGCATAACTAAATGCTGTCAAAGACAAGGGTCAAATAATCAGTTGGTTGTATACATGTAAGCATCCAACAGTCTATTCTTACATCGTCAGACCAAAACAATACACGATTAAGAAAAAAATAAATAATTACAGGATTTAGTGAATTCGTTTCCGTTCCTATCACAAGGTACGTAGGTAGATAATATACGAATCTGCATTTAAAAACCTTCCATATCTACATCATCAACGGTATATAATAGAAACTATCACATATCTGTTGACCTCATAATGATTTGGGAAGTTACCATAGCATAAATACTGTTTCGTTAAATATACCATAATAACCAAAACAATTGTATTGTGCACTCTGATGAGTATTTTTCATGACATCCGTTCTATTGTATTGACAATGACTAAGGAGGCAGTGCATCACCACTAGAAAGAAAAAATATAAATGGTATTATAGATCTATCACAAGAAAACCTCTTTAGTCTTACGGTAAACAAATTAATCTTTGTACTAAACAGTTTCACATTTCGTGTTTATCAATCAATACAATTCAATACCTATAACATTAACTGAGTTGAATGTACGGTGTAATGGAGACTTGTCACTGAAGTGATTTTATCCTTTAGAAGTTGCTAAAACCAATCTATAGACATCGCAATTGCATACCTTTATATATATACTCACAGGCTCAACGTCCATTTTATATAAAGCAATGATTATAATGGTACGGTACAGATTGCTATTATCTAGACACTGATTATATATTATAGAAATAAACAAACACCACCACCTCTCTATATTTATTAGGACTTCCTGCATATGGCCTTTCAAAACTCTAGCATCTGATATTATGTTCGATATCTTCAACCAAATTTGGCTTTCCATTCGAGATTTGAGCGAATCTGATGACTAGCAATTTGCCAACCACGCCATGAGTTAATGCTTTCAATGGATGGAGACTATGTTAATTATTTTCTAGTTTGGACAATAATACATTAGAAGACATGACAGGTTTTGGACAATGTAAGGCAAACAAAACCTGCTATTGAGATCTGAGAATTTTATAGCAATCATGATTCTGTGAACGTCCCAATTTTGTGCGGACATTTCTTAGCCTGGTTGTACATCATTACATTTTCTGTCAATAAATGCGAGAAACAACACTTGGTCCTCATCTCTGATTTTCAGTAAATAAAGTTTTGTTTAAGATACGAATCTAGGACTTAAACAATTTATTGCCCTAAAATGCAAAGTGATAATTGAAAAGACATTTACAGTATTGTGAATTAAATTCCAAATACTCCTAAATGTCCTATCGCACTGCCCAAGACTGAAGAATGTTCCGAATGAATTCAATTCCCTTGAATGCCCTGATATACCAAGAGTCTTGAATGTCCTGATATGCCAATAATGTAGTCCGGAACGTCTTGGAGTGGGTTCACACAAATCCAAAGTAATTTATTACTCCAAAGTCAATGAGCACTTGAGTAATTCCAATGAATGATTCACTCAAAATATTAGTAAACATCTTGTTTACAACTTACAATAATGCACAAAATCAGGTATGTAAAAACTCCATTTACAACTTACAATCAAGGCAAAAGTCAGGTACACAATATAAATTAAATATTAAAACTTTTAAATTTCGGGTTAATTATTTTGAAGTGGACATCAGACTTCAATAGAGAAAATCGAATGACTAGGTTTTTTATGACTATAAATACAACTACATAGGTTTTCCAATATTCACGCGTAGTGGTCTCATTTTGGTGGAGGGACAGACTCTCGTGGTGGAATAGTAGGACACATTGCGGACATTGAATTGAAGCAAAATTCCATTTATAAAATTTTTAAAAATTTTCTCTGTATTAACGCTAGTGTATGAACTGATAATGAAAGATATTAATGTATGCTAGACAATCATGGCTGTCAGAATAGAAAAGGAATTGCTTGCTTGTCCTTTTAAAAGGAATTTTACTATAGTAACAATACTACATTGTTTATTCCCAAACATCTGTAGTAACATTAATCTATATCCAGGCACTGATTTTGTGATCTCCAAGACCTGATGTAGTAACAATACTACATAGCTCTCCTTCTATCCCCCAACCCCATGTAGTAACATTACCCTATTTCCAAGCATATAGTTTTTGTGATCTCTAAAACCAGATATAGCAACAATACTACACAGCATCCCCAAACCCATGTAGTAACATTACCCTATATTAAGCACTGATTTTGTAATCTCCAAAACCTGATGTAGTAACAATACGACATAGCTCTCCTGATATCCCCCCAACCCCATGTATTAACATTACGCTATTTATAAGCACTGATTTGGGATCTCTGAAACCTGATGTAGTAACAATACTACATAGCTCTCCTGCTATCCCCAAAACCGATGTAGTAACATTAATCTATTTTAAGGCACTATTTGTGACCCAGAAAACTTGATGTAGTAACAATACTTCATAGTCATACTCCAAAACCGATGTAGTAACATTACCTATTTCCAAACACTGATTTTGTGATCTCCAAAACCTGATGTAGTAACAATTCTACATAGCTATCCCCCAAAACCCATGTAGTAACATTACCCTTTTCCAGGCACTGGTTTTGTTATCTCTAAAACCTGATGTAGTAATAATACTATGTTGTTTATCACGAAACCCATGTACCAGTCGTAACATTGCTCTTTTTCAAGGTAACTGGTGATTTCTTGATCTTTAAAACCTGTTGTAGTAATAATACTACATTGATCCCTAAACCCATGTAGTAATAATACCCAATTTCCAGATGACAGTGTAAAACTGATTTTGTAATCACCAAAACCTGATGTAGTAACAATACTACATAGGTATCCCCCCAAACTCCTGTAGTAATTTTATGCTATTTCCAGGTGACAGTGAAAATATCATTTGCGATCACCAAAATTTGCTTGAGTCATCATCATCATCATCATCATCATCATCATCATCATCATCAATCCCTTAACCCAAGAGGTCGTTGGGGGCACCAGTGTTGACTTTACAATCAATTCTCTCCATCTGTCCCTGTTCTCCACTGCCTTTGGGAATCTCCAAATCCCATGCCTGTCCGCTCCTTAATGTTGTCTTCCCACCTCTTTTTCTATCAGCCTCTTCTTCTGTACCCTCGCACTTTACCTTGAAATATTGTTTTTGCCAATCAGGATGATATTGAGACATGACTGTACCACTTCAGTTTGCACTATTTTACAGTGGTCAAGAGGTCTTCATAGGATCCTATGGCTCGTTAGATCCTGTTGTGGACTTTTTCGTTGGTTACATGGTCAATGTATGAGATGCCCAAGAGCTTGCAGTAGCATCTCATTTCGAAAGTTTGAATCCTTCTTTGTAGATCTAATGTGAGCGTCCATGTTTCACAAGCATACAGAAAGATGGATATGACAATCGAGCGCGTCAACCTTATTTTGGAACCAAAAGCAATGCTGGTATCTTTCTATATTGGTTTCAACCTTGTTATTGCTGCTGTTGTCTGGGCAATCCTGCAAAGTAGTTCTGGTTTGGAGCCCTAATCTGTGATAATTCATCCCAAGTACTTGACGCTTGTGACTCTTTCCAGCTTCTGTCCACTGAACTTTATTTCTGCACTAGTGCCATTGGTGTTGTTTGTCATCAGTTTGGATTTTTCGGCGCTGTCTCCATACCGCATGCTGTGGAGGTTGTGTCGAGGCGTTCAACCAAGTCAGCCAGTTCTTTTTCATCTCCTGCTAAACCATCAATATCATCTGCGAAGCGATGGTTGGTGATTGTTCTTCCTCCGATGTTGACAGTGCCCTTGTGGTCATGCAAGGCGTCCTCCATGATCCTTTCCAGAAAAATGCTGAAGAGCGTAGGTGACAGTATATATCCCTGTCTGACTCCTACTGTTGTGCGAAACCACTCTCCTCTGCTGCCATTGACGATGACAGCACTGGTGGCTTTGTCATAGAGGTGCTCAAAAACCTGCACCAGGTTTAAGCTGATGTTGTACTTCCTCATAGTTGCCCATAAGGCTGCATGCCATACCCTATCAAAGGCCTTTTTGAAATCTATAAAAACGTGGTATAGATTCTGCTGATGCTGAAGGTATTTCTCGCAAAGGAGTCTGAGATTGAAGACTTGTTCTGTGGTGCTCCTTCCTGTTCGGAAGCCTGCCTGCTCTTCAGTAATAATTTTCTTTGCTTGAGGCTTTAGTCTGTTGAGAATTATCTTCAGCATGACTTTGCTCAGGTGACTGATCAAACTGATGGTTCTGTAGTTTTGGCATAGCAGTAGGTTTCTTTTCTTGGGGAGCACGATGACCAAGGACTGAGTCCATGTGGTGGGCCATTCTCCTGTCTGCCATATCTTGTTGCAGATTTTTGTTAGGGCTGTGGCTATCTCTGCTCCTCCAGCTTGAATGAGCTCTGCTGGTATGTTGTCTATGCTGGCTGACTTTCCTTTCTTTAGTGACCTAATTACAACTTTCCTTTCTTTAGTGACCTAACTGTAATTTCTACTTCTTCATGAAGAATGGGATTGTCATCGATTTCTTCTGCCTGAGAGCAATTTAGTGCTGCTGGATCTCCTTGGGTCTTATGATTGTACAAATCTGAGCAGTATTCTGTCCATCGCTTGAGGATCCCTTGATCTTCTGGGAGGCATTTCCTGATTTGTCTTGGATGATGGTAGTTTGCTCTTGTTTATGGGTTGTGAGATCTTTCACCAAATGATATGCCATTTTGCTGCCATTTTGCTGTAATTTCTACTCAGACTGTCTTCGATTTTGCAACATTGTCTTTCTATCCAGCATTCCTTTGCCTTTCTCAAGCTTTTCCTGATCATGTTGTTTATCTCTCTGTATTTTCTAGCTCCTTCATGATCTCTTTTTCCCTTTTTCAGTTCTCTTCTTTTGTTGCATAGTTCAAGGGCAGTGGTAAAGGTTAATTAGATCCATACGGGATCGAATAAGACGTTCCTGCCCCCATGAGTCTCCCAACTATGGGTAAAATAGTGTGATGATAGCACAGCATCACTGGGTGGATGTCTTCTTCGATGAAGTCAACGGCCAGGGCGGAATGGCTCCAAGATGAGCTCAACGACCATGTGCTCAGGGCCAGGGCATGACACATTATATCAGTGGATTTTGGCTGTGGTCATCCAGTCTGGAGAGGGATGGGCTCAGCCAGGCTGTATCTTGCCCTTAACACACCACATGAAGACAACTAACAATTCTTCCATACCGGATCGGTCGTAGCCCGGATCAACATTGACCATGCCTTCCGCTGCACACCAGGACATAGGTGACAAGTATGCTACTGGTGCCCCCACAGCCAAGATCCGTGGGAAGGACAACATCATCATTGGTACATGGAACGTTTGAACATTGAAGGATGTGGGAAAGTTGAAAGAACTTACGCATGAGTTGGAGAGGTACAACTGGAACATTATTGGTCTCTGCAAAGTGTGCTGGAAATTCTTTGGCAAAATAACAACAGATGAAGGTGCATAAGCTCTACTTCAGCAGAAGAGGGGACAAATACAGTCATGGCATTGGATTTCTTGTCCACAAGAACAGTGTGAACAGCATTATGGGTTGCTGCCCAGTCTCAAGCATCCTCATTACCAGCTGCATGAGGGCCCCTCCCTTCAACATCATAATTATACAGGCCTATGCACCCACATCTAACTATGATGACAACAAACTGGAGAATTTTTATAACCAACTTCAAGATGTCATTGACAATTCACCTATGAAGGACATTCTGTTTGTACAAGGAGACTGGAATGCAAAGGTGGGAGTTGATTCATAGACAAACTGGCAAAGCACTTGTGGACCCTTCTGCAATGTGGAAACAAATGAAAGAGGACTCAGGCCCTTGGAGTTTGCTGCCTACAACAATCTTGTGCTAGCCAACACATTTGGCCCTCACAAAGCATCTAGAAGATGGACCTGGCACAGTCCAGATGGACAACATCACAAGCAGATTGACTACATCCTGATGAAGAAACGTTTCTGAACAGGACTGAATATCGCCAGAGCATGAAGTTTTCCAGGAGGAGATATTGGAAGTGTCGATGAGTTATTAATGACAACATTTTGCCTCCACCTGAAAATGGTCAAAAAGCCTAACCAACCAAGAATTATATTTTACCTGGAAAAATTGAAAGATCCAAAAGTCACAGAAGCCTTCCAAGCAATGATAAGTGGTAAATTTGCACCTTTGATAACCCTGGACAACCAAGATACTGACCTAGAGTCCTTAACAACCACATTCAACACAGCTGTGACTAGCACAGCTAGTGAGATCATTGGCAAATATCATCGTACAAAGAAACCTTGGGTCACAACAGATGTCTGCTTGAGTAACAATACTATATTGCTATCTCCAGACCCCATGTAATACTATTACCCTATTTCCAGGTGACAGTGTAAAACTGCTTTTGTGATCACCAAAACCTGATGTAGTAACAATACTACATTGTTAATTACCAAACCCATGTTAAAAAAAATTACTCTATTCCCATGGAACAGTGTTACACTGATTTTGTGATAGAACTCAAACCCTGCTGGAATAAGAATACTACATTGGTAAACACCAAAATCATGTAGTAATATTTCCCTATTTTCATGTGAAAGTGTACCACTCATTTTGTGACTTCTGAAATCCTGATGTAGTAACAACGCTACATTGGTAATCACAGAACCCATGTAGTAATATTATCCATTTTCCAAGGTAACAGTGTATCACTGAGTATGTGATATCCAAATCAGGTATAGTAATAATACTACAATGCCTCAAATCCACGTGGTAGCATAACTCTATAATTTTCCAAGCAAGAGCAGAACACTGAATTTGTCCTCTCAGAAACCTGATGTAGTAATTTTGCTACAAGGATGAAGTTTAATGACATGCATTAATGATTTTTGTTAATATAGTAACATAACGACATTGTTACTCCTGAAACCCATCTTATAGTGATATTTCTTGCTGATGATGCTTTACTACTTTGTTAATATCAAACACTTGCAGTAATATTTCCCTATTTCCAAGTTCAGTACATTCTTTTGATCTTGAAAACCATTAGTTGCTACTACATGTATTACTACAAGTCCAAAATTTACTCCTATGCCATAATATTACTTGTAGCATTTCTGCATTCTTAATCTCAACATCCTTTTGTTACAATAATGCTCTGTTTCCAGGGAAAATACAAGAAAATTAGAATTTGGTTTTTCACTATATGACACCGAAACAATGAACCCCACAACATCCCTTATCCCCCACCATCAAATCGTGCCACAACAAATTATTTATTACAAAGTTCTATCCATTAGAGATAAGCTTGACAACACAATTTCAGTTGACTCATTATCACCATACAGTTGTGACACAGAATATACACAGCAACCTTTAACAGCATTTGAATTTGTCTCTGTGGAGTTGGTACATACAATTGGGCCAAGAAGACATACAGGTAAAACCCGTTATAACGCAATTTGTTATAACACGATTCTGCTTAAAACGCTATGTCAGCATGGCTTTCCATTTTTTTTCATTTAAGCTGACCTCTCTCTTTAACTTCCTAAATACACACTCTTGAAAAGCCGATTATTCTTATCAATAGCAGATTTTTAATCCCAGCACTGAGTTTAATGTTGCCTTAACTTCACCATGCACTGTTTCTGCCATATTGGCATGTATACAATTCAAAACTGAAGTATATTTGATGTCTGATGAAACCTAGCAAACAGAGCAAATGATATATGATCAAGAGGTTAGTTAAAATTGATGACACTGAAATTTCAATGCACATTATCTATGTGGTAGTTTTTCGAAACATTTGTTAACTCAATCCTGCTTATATCGCGATGTTATTCTTTGGACCCCGAGCATCACGTTATAATGGGTTTTACCTGTATGTGTTTCCTATTGCATTCTTTTTAAAATCAGGGTAGGTAAGTAGTTTTGTTTTGAAATTATATATATATATATATATATATAGGTTGTTGTTGTTGTTGTTGCTATATAATGACAAACCTAAACAGTGCAAAACTAGTATCTAACTAACCTGAGCGCTTTCGACTCTGAATGAGTCTTTTTCAAAGGCATATACAAAACCTAGACAAGACATACAAATAAAACAGAAAAACCATAGTGTTTGCAAAACTTTACATGGCTGTTTCTACAGGAATTAAACCTCCAAATGTATTATGTTTCAACTAGTTTATATCAACTTGTTGTGGATACTGGAAATTATTTGTATTAACCTAGAAATCGATGAGCCATAACGACATCTGGTATTATGTGTACATTATGTAAGCACAACTTACATCCCGGATATTTCATTGTTAGAGTAGTAATTGTAGGCTATTAAGAAAATTTGGAGAATTTTTCAGAAGTAAAATGTGTCAGCTGCAAAAGATAGTTTTTTTTGTGCATGGCTGTCTTTTCTAGTCTTCTTGGTTTAAATCACTTGGTTTCAATGTTTGAAGGTGGCGTATCCAGTAAGATTCCTTTTCTTTCCTGGTTTCGGAACTCCATTTGGGGTTGTTAGCAATTGCAATAAGTGTTATATCACTGATAGTGTGGCAAGGGGAGGAGAAGTGTTCTGCAACCGGGCTTCTGTACAGCTAAGTCTTTGTCATCCAATCAGATCTATGAAGGTTGATCCTTCTGTGTAGCTTTTCAGTTTCTCCGACATACTGATGGCTACATATCTTACATGTGATGAGATAAATTACATTCTCTGTTTTGCACGTTTTGTTTGGACCATGCATGTTTAGCTTTTCTCTAGTCACTGTGCTAGAAAATGTTCTGGTCTCTATCATATGTTGACAGGTTTTGCATCTTTTATCGCCACAGGAGCCAGATTCTCATAATTTTTCAAAACTCCCATTGTAAAACCTCTGTTAAAAAATTGACACTTGATCCTAATAACTTAAAGAACCACCACCCTGTTTCTAACCTCTCATTCATTTAAAAAGTCTCAGAAAAAGTTATTCTATCCCAGCAAGTATCTCATTTGAATTACCATCATCAATTATGATATAATCATTCATACCAGATCGACTCGGACAATTCCTGAGATCAATGTATTCATTATGATATATAAATTATACCAGATTGTCTTGGACAATACTTGAGATCAATTTATTCATTATGATATTATCATTATAGTAGATTGATTTGGACAATACTTGAGATCAATGTATTCTTGCCATTTTGAACAATTTTAGACCAAGCCATTAAAAATTTTGCAAAAACTTATTTTAAAAATATTCTTGCCAGGTCCATGTTTTATATGTTCTATCCAAACTTGTATCTCATCTGAATGCAAACAGTCTTTTTAGCAATGTACAGCCTCACCATAGTATTGAAACTTCACCTCTAAGAGTAGTTAATGACCTTCTCTCTGTTCTGGGTAGTGGAGAGATTACTGTGAGTCCTCATCCTCCTTGACTTGTCTGCGTGCAATAGACTATGATATATTACTTCACCATCTCCAGCATGTATGTGGTATTCACAATACAGCCTTACTATGGCTCAAGTCCTAATTAGTCAGCAGGATATAATCTGTGTCCATAAATGTCCATAAATGGAAAACATTCCAGCCCAGTTGATCTATGTTTTGGTATTCCACAAATCTCTCTTTCTCCGCCCTGTTCTCTTCACTCTATACACTCATCCGCTCTCAAGCGTCATGAATCAACTTCTTGTGTCGCACCATTTGTAAACTGATGACTGTCAAATATACAAATCTACCTACCCAAATGAAGTCGAGGCTACTATCCAAGGCATAGAGAGGTACATTTCCAATGTGAAGTCATGAATGACATATAACAAGCTGCATATGAATGATGATAAAACTGAAACCATCCTGATCACCACACAAAATATTTCTCATTCATGTCATTTACCTCAAACAATAAACATCAGCAATAGCAACATGAAATTCACACAGTCAGTATGAAACAGCTAGATGTCACTCTTGACACAACACTCTCAATGCACCAACATATAATGAATATGTGCAAGGCTGCATATCTGGAGATGAGATGCATCAGCTCTATTCGCAGTTTTCTTTCAGCTGATGCCACTAAGACACTTTTGTTTTCCTTAGTACTTTCAAGAATGGACTATTGTAATTCACTTCTATATGGTTCATCTCCGTATCTACTACAGAAACTTGAAAAAAACTGAGCACACCTCCCCCATACTCTGTAGCCTTCACTGGCTACTCATTCAATCCAGAATTAAAAACAAAATCTTTCCACTATTCTAAATTTCATTTACTAGCTCCAGTCCAATATGACTATTTGACCTCACCCATGTGTACTCCACATCTAGAAACTTACACTCCTCTTCTGACACTTGTTGTTATTGTTGTTGTTGTTATTGGGTTTAACGCCATTTTTCAGTACAATATAGGCTATACATGACGGCCAGTATAAATGGTGGAGAACAAACCCAGGAAAACTCCAGAAAGAACCACCAACCCACAAGAGCTACCGGCAAGCTTTCTCACACTGGCCGAGCCAAGACTCGAACCCATGCAGAGAGAGGTTAGATGGCAGTGATCCATAATAGTGAGTGCTTTAGACAATTCAGCAACTCGAGGCCCCCTTTCAACACTTGCATTCTCATTGTTCCCCCCTGCTAAAATGAAGTGATATGGACAACGTTCTTTTGTGTACCAGGGCCCAACTACATCAAATGAATTTGCCCATAGATCTTAGACACAAGCGTGTTCTCATTCATAAGTGCTTTTAAAACTCACCTATTTTGACTACAAGAACCGACTTGAAGACTTAATCATATTTACTTCCTTAATTATCATCAGCATGTTTTTGTTTTGTAAATTTATGGTATTTGTTTTTGTAAGCTGGTTGTTGTATATGTTTTTATGTGTTATCTAATACTCTAGAGCTTAAAAATATTAGGCACTGTACTAAGTCCACATTATTATTATTATTATTATTATTATTACTATACTACTTTCTTCTAGTCTTCTAAATATGGCTACTACAGGAATTACATGAAGAAATTATTGAGAGCTGTTAATATATCAACAATAGCTTACATCATACTTTTTTATATGATGATGAAAAGAACAGTTAAGTTGATAAATGTATCATGTGCATTAAGTTGTGTCCACATTCCTCCTCACCTTTTAGGCTTGAAATGAATGCTAGAATTGAGAAGTACAAACTGATAAATAATTTCGATTAGTTTTGATGTGGGTATGCTAATAGGTGAACAAAATATTGATACAAGAAGAACTTTAAAATCTACACAGCCTAGATAAACAAAACTCATTATTTCACATGACCTTTGACTTCATCATCCTGGTCAAATAGCAAATGATAACAAATCTGAATCAGAAGTAAGATATTGTAGAGTCATGTAAATAATATAATTGCTACAGCTGAAGTCAGGTATGAGAGATATTACAATTACTTACAAGTAGAAAAGACAGAATCCTCAAAATACATTGCAGTTAAGGTTTAGACATATTTTGGTACATGACATTTTTTGGTCATACTATGTACCATATATTTTCACCCATTGAGTCCAAATGTTTACTATATAGACTCAGATTAACTATAATATAATGCACCAGCAGATCTTGGTCTGTGCTGTTTGCTAGGAGTAATCAGTAGAACAAACAGCATAGACCCTGATCTGCAGGTGCATTATGCTATGGCACACCAAGAACTTTGTTGTTTGCAGATTGACTTGACTTATAAGTGAGTGGATACAGTACCTTGATTTTTTTAATCAATGGCAGATTTTTCATCTGTATTGGACTGCTTTGGTGGCCTAGTGGTTAGAGCATCCGCGTCTGATGCAGGAGGTCGCGGGTTTGAACCCTGGCCAAGTCATACCAAAGGCTTATAAAAATGGTACATGCATTTGCCTTGCTTGATGCTCAGCATTAAGAGGTTAGTGTTAGGACTGGTTGACCTGATGTTAGGATAATGTGACAGGGCTGGACATGATGCATCATACCCCAGAGCTAGACATCACTATAAACTAGTGTCTCACTGCAGACATCATAGTAATATGACTGAAAAATCATTAAAGCTACATTAAAAAGCCAACACACACACACACACACACACACACACACACACACACACCATCTGTATTGATTCTATATCCAGAAACCAACTGCTTGAATCAGCTGTCATTGTAGGAGTTACTGATAATCCAAATGCATCAGTATTGTCTTACTTGGTCATGTTGTCATCTTGCAAAGTGCCACATTTATCTGCCACTGATGTATCTAAAGCATCATGATGTTCTGAGACATCTTCTTGCAAAGAACATCCCAATTTGTCAATAGATAATGTCCCCAGAACATCAATACTTATGGAGATGTCATCCCGCCACACAAAATATTGTTTGTTAATGATGTTTCTAAAACATTATTACTCTCAGTTTCATAATTGTTTTCCATGGAATTGCCCAATTCATCAATGTCAAAGTCTGTCTCACTGGCCATTTCAGTGTTGCATGGCAATTCATTGGATGATTTAATTCAAGCAGCTTATAAATAATATGTAAAGTATTCAATAGCCATCTGTTTACTTTTACTGCTAGATGTAAGTAGTTATAAGGCAAAGAATTCTCACTGCATGAACCAGTTCTAATATAGCTAATCTATGACTGGATTTTCTTCAGACATGATTTGTCTACATTAATTCTACAACTAGACAGTAATTGGGATCCCATTCACACAACAGTTGCTGTCATTTAGTTTGATACTCACACACATCAGATCTCAGTCAGGTTAGTTCTTATAATTTTAGTCAAACAAGATACCCCCCTGTGTTTTGCCATCTCAGGCAAAATCACTGCTCTGCCATTCTATGTAAATGCTATCAACAGCTGTTAACTTTGATCTTTCCACACAAGAGACTCTTCCCTCTATTGGAAGTAATTAAGAAATGAAATATGGTTGCCAAACCTGAACTTTCTCCTTTATGCAAACAGGCTTTATCTTGTTATGCTTTCCTTCATTCTTGAAACACTCAATTTTGTTGCATGCACTATGAATAAAAGTATATTATTTAAAAGTGGTATACTTATTAAAAAAGCATGTAGACAGTATTGGACTTGCATTTCTGACCTACAGAATATGGACAAAAGCTTCGAGTATGTATGTATGTATGTATGTATGTATGTATGTACATATGTATGTATGTATGTATGTATGGCACATCTGCAGAATCATGCCCACCACATAGAACAAGTTAATTTGGTAGCATTAATGGTTAAGATGCAACTTTCTGATAAGTAAGTATTCAAACTTCCACATAAAAGGAAGACATGTAGTCCTATCAGATAAAGATGAAAAATAAAGATGTAAATAAAGACTGAAAAGTATAAATAAAGAAAAAATAAATTATCAATAAAGAAAAGATAAATGGTACAAAAGACAGACTCCTCAAAATATACCACATTTAAGGTTTAAGAATTTATACCATGATCTTAGCAGACAGCTGGAATCAGATTACGTAAACAATGAACCTAAACAGCAAATTCAGGAATAACTCTACCACCAACATTCACCATGGTGAGACTGAATGTTCACAATAATGAATTCTGACTATGACCCATGAGACACAACTGTAAAGGTACTGGGGAGACTGAATTTCATTGCTCCATCTCAAAGGCATTAGAGGAAAGGTACATAAAAAGGTAAAGAAACTGATCAATGACACTGACCTAAAAAGATTAAACCTTGACTGATGCATGATATGCCATCAAAGAAAGAAACATAAGTGTAACAGGGGTGATCCAGACTGTTCATCGAACATCTATCATGATTTAGACCAAAAACTAAAGAATCTTTAAAATACTGAGCTTTGATGTTTACCTTGATGATAAAATCCAACATGTAATGCAATATACCTTTTTCTTACAATATATAATGGCAAACATCATCCATAAATCTTAAACAGCTCTACAATAAATGCTCTCTCTCTCTCTCTCTCTCTCTCTCTCTCTCCACTAATGTTCAGCAATCCTTTTTCAAGATACAAATATAATAATTGAAATTGATGTTATTAAAATGTTTTAAGTATACCCTAATAATGTGTTATAAAAGAAACAAATCTCATGAAGAGTGTACTACAAGATTACAGATAAAACAACAGTCAACTTGATTTACATTTCACATCTCTTCTCCAGTTTTCAAATATGTCATATCGCATAATTACCTAATGATTCAAGGTGTCATATATTATTCAAAAATGCTTACTAAAAAGCAAAATAACTTAGCTTGTCCAAGTTAAAATAATATTCAACATGCTCAAAATTATGGAATACAATGTTTCTAATATATTTCAAACATAGTACACAGGCAGAAAGAAAATTCTTTCATCCTCTACTTTGTTAACAAAAAACCATCACTTGGGATAACAGGTGTTTGATAATTGTCAATTTGAATTTACCATAGGTGTAAATCTCTGGAACAACAGTTGTGAAATTTGAAATTTTATACTTCAATTGTTTTTTATTTAAAAACACTTGTGCATTGTGCTTAGAATATTTAGGCCTTGACACTTATTATTTAATTAGCAGAAAGAATGGCCCAAATTGAGAACAGTTGGAATTGGAATACATAAACAACATACATTGTTATGTATATTTAATTTGCATTGCAGTTTTGTTTGGCTTTTCTCCATTAAGGGTCTACATGACAAGTGATATTTATTTTATAAACAACATAATATATATCTATTTCTCTATGATTATATATCAAATATTCAAATAATTATTAATGGAGGTAAGCATGTTTACTTGTATCTGAGTATTGGAAAATTATTTTTTGTTGGAAATTCATGATCTTGTTGACAGCTTAAAATGTTATAGAAAAGAGCTTGTCCTCATCCTGGTTATGTTATTGTGTCAAAGCTTTTTATATTAATGCTGTTTACTTCAAAATTTCAGTCTTATTGTTGTACTCAGCTTTTAATTTGACAGGATTTATTTCTTTAAATTATTCTCTGGAATTATAAAGTGCTCAATATTTCCAGACTAAATCAATATTTTGAGTTTATTTTGAATTCATTTAAGGACAGTTTTGTTACGTCATTGTGATACATTGCGATATTTGGCACATTAGCACATTCAAGGTCATTAGAACATCAACACGTTCAGTATTGGAATTTATTTAGAGCTCCATTGGAATTCATTTGGAACTCCATGCTTTTGAATTTGTGACTGAAATTTTAGGATTTTTGGGGACTTAATTCACAATACTGTAAGTCCTTTTTAAGTTTTCACTTTATATTCAAGGAAAATAAATTACTTGCTGAATTTTACTAAACTATGTTGGTTTTTTGCTATTTTCTGTTACTAAGAATAAGACCATAGAGTCACAACAACATAAACAGCAAATTTAGGAATCCCCACCTGAATTAGATGCTTCCAAGCTGGACTGTTTATGACAAAGCCTTTGATTTTATAGTTAAGTTCAGGTGAGGATATACATCTGCCACTTTGTGCTTAATCCTAGTTGAATTTCATTTGCAATCAATTAAGAAAGTGATTCAAGCAAATAAAAAAAAAAAGCTGTGACAGGCCACTAGATTTTAGAGTTGGATTTTAAAAAAATGATCATCCCTTACCACCTGACTTCAACTCAACTGTAACTGATGAAACAAGTCTCTATTCAGATTTGAGCAAACTCTTGGCAATTGTTCTGAAGGACTGATCTAGCTTAATTTTTAATTTTATATGAACCAACTCACAATAGCCAGAGTTGGGTCATAATATTCAACAATTATGCAGATATATAGACCATCTCCAACCATATCTAAAGATTAGAGCAGTGTTGGAGGATTTGAGAAATATTAATAAAACATGCCTTCATCCATGTATCCACATGCAGAATCACATAATCTATATTTTTTTCAAAATGCTCAGAGAAACTAGCAGTTTTACTTTGTGGGATTTTGGACATTGTTGGACAGCTGTATCATTTCAAAGTCTATAATTAGTTTTCTTCTCTTAAATCAGAAAATATTTTTGTTGATACTTCAATGAGGAAAATATTAAAATAAATCTCTGTGTCTCTCATTTAATAATATAATTAAGCTGCATTGGATTTTCACATCCTCTTGCTGGGCAGCTAATAACTTGTTATGACCATCAACCAGCACACAGTTTGCTAGCAAAGCCTGCCTTCCTGTTTACCTTTAGCAAGTTAGCATTCTCCTTATCTTTATCTATAAACAAACTAATATACTTGCTCCACTCCATGGAATTAATGATCTTAATATTATCCTTATGCTTTAGGGATAAAATAGAGATTATTAAAGTCTATTAACAATATAAACCATTTTGTTCTTGTTGTTGATGTTATTTAGGGTTTAATGCCATTTCACAGGGCAAAGTTAGGCTAGTCATGGCAGCCAGTATAACTAGTGGTAGAAGAAAATAGGAAAGCCCCGGTAAGAACCACCTACTCATGGGAAACTACTGGTAGCTTTCTCACATACTCACACTGGCCATGCACAAGACTCAACCCCCTCCCATATATATATATATATATATATATATATATATATATATATATGAATTTAGTACCATGACAATTACATTGATTAAGGGCAATATTAAAAGAAGAAATTTATTTTTTTAAAGTTTTTTTTTGTAAATGTATTTTATACAAACAGCTGTTGAAAATTTTATTTATGTGTGGGCCATAAACAGATAACTGTTTCAGGTTCAGTAAGTGAAAGTATTGAGGAAAAAGAAAAATGATTAAATGTTCATATTTACTTCATTTGCACCAAAACAAAATGTTTGTGTCTGGCAAGGAAAAAAATAAAGTTGCAACATGGGACAGATATCTGTTTTGGACCATACAAGGGCACATATAGTAATGTATAGAAACAAGATAAATCATGGTCATTAATAAGCTGATTTTGCCAAAGTCACTGGCTTTCTAGTATAAATACATACATGGTAAAAACATGTTTTAGTGATTAAAGTGGCTCTGTTTTTTCCGATAAATTCGACTTAAGTTTTAAGTCAGTGAATAACATATTTCCAAGAATACATTATGTTTTATCTAACCAATGTACTCCATTACTTTTTGGCATTTTAGCTGAACTACATTTGAGACTTCATTAATATCACCAAGCTATAAAATAACCATGCATTATTAAAAACTCTTAAATGTTTGTTTAGTCCTCACAAATATTATTGCCCATTGTCCTATGAAAATGCACATATTGTAGACAAGAACATAAGGATATGCAGTGAAAAATACACAACTTGGAAAATAAACAATAAACATCTTACAAGTAGTTTCTAAGATAAGCTAATTGACTGCAAACATATTTATAATAATATTATGTACTGGTCATGCAATATTTTTTGCTTGTTTGAGTTTTTTGCTTTTTCCCAAAACATAAATGTATCTGGGGTAATTTGACACTTGGCACATACTCCAGACTTTCTTCATTTGTCCTGTTTAGTTTTCTATATACAAAGTGATGGTCATACAGAAGTGACGTTTTTCAATATCAGATCATTCCGACATGATGCATGAGTCCACAGAGACTTAAGATTTGACTGGGAAATTTTTAAAATCCACAAGTGTTATTAATTGAATCCCTTCAATGTTTACACCCATACTCTGTACAATGATTGCGCCCACCCATTTTATTCAACCTGAAAGATATATGATACCATAGTTTTCATTAGACCTGTTTACCGATGTGTGTAGTAAGAGCGACTTGACTGCCCCCGCAATTGCTTGTCTCATAAAAGCTGATACAATAACATAGGACCTCAATTCATCAGTGCATGTGCAAAACAATGTGATGGGACTCTATTGTTGTTGGAAAACTTTCTTACAAACAATAAATGATATAATATGTCCACTTCTCAAATTACTACTACTACTACTACTACTACTACTACTACTAATAATAATAATAATAATAATCTGATTTTAATCTTTCTTTGTCAGACAGTTGAAAGCCAGCAAAGCAACAAATATACATTATGTGATAAAGATTTTAAAATAATTTTTTTAAAAATTCTTTTTGACTAATTTTGCTAAAATATTTTCTTCTTAAAAGTGTGTGTGTGTGTGTGTGTGTGTGATGTTGATATTTAACGTAGCTTTAAAAAAATTTCAGTCATATTGGTACGATGTCTGCAGTGTGACAGTTTATAGTGATGTCTAGCACTGGGGCATCATGCCACACACATATAGCAACAAGTCCCACCCATTCACATTATCCTGACACCAGGCTGATCAGTCCTAACACTGACCTCTTAATGCTGAGCATCTAGCGAGGCAGCTGTTAGTACCATTTTTTATAAGTCTTCGGTATGACTCAGCCGGGGTTCAAACTCGAGACCTCCCACATCCGAGGCAGACACTGTAACCACTAGACCACCAGAGCGGTCCTTCTAAGAAGTATTATGTTCAAAAGGTAAACAAATGTGTAAATATAATGGAACAAAATTCTCTCAAAGGCAATAACACCTATTATGCTGATAATTTTGGTAAGGAATTCAAGATAAGATCATTTCTTATTTTTAACTACTGAATGTTGAAACCATCTCTGATATTCTACAACAATAACAGGATTTTCAATTTAACTGCTATGTTGGACATACTGGAAGACAGATTGGCATCATTATCATTTAGGACCAACAAGACGTTATGAGAAGTCTTGTGATTGAAATCCCCTGTTGATATGACTATTTTCAAGATGGCTGCCATGGTGGCCATAGTGGATATCATATCGGCACCATTTCCAATTTGAACGAATATGAAATTATACGAAGCCTTGTATTGAAAATACAATAGAGATAACAGAATTTTCAAGATGGCCATTGTACTGACCATATAGGAAGTCAGATTGGCACCATTTTCATTTTACAACCAACTAGACTTCATTGTCTTTCAGTGAAAACCCTATGCTGCTGTGATCATTCATTCAGGAGAAGTGATAGGATTTTCATGATTGCCACTGTAGTCAACTAGAATCAACTCAGCATCATAAGAAGTCTTCTGGTAAAACTCCCATGGCAGTATGTGTTTTCATTCAGAAGGAGTAGCCATAACAAGATTTTTAAGATGCTGTTGTGGCAGCCATATTGGACATCATATCAGCACCATTTTCTATAAGAACGCTTTTAGTGGAAACTTCATGCTAATAGGATCATGCATTCAGGAGAAGCAGCAATAACAAGATTTAAAAAAGGCCATTCTGGATGCCATATTGGATGTCCACCCAGCACCATTTTGTTTTATTCAAGTTGTTCCCTTTTTAGAACATGTATGGGATTATTATAATAATCATATTTCTTTTTTCTTGTTTGCTTAATGGAATTGTCATGAAAGCCTATATTTAGAGTTGCATGACTGATTCTTGTGCTTTTCCTGTCCATTCCAACCAGATTTTGGATACCATTGTTATAAGATTTGAACGAATAATCACTTAATATTTCGCTTCATGATGCCATTTCAGGCTAACATTGCAAATGACTTATAACTGATGGAATTGAAGAAGTATGTTGACTCTACAATGACTGTTTCTGATGGTTCTATGGACAATGATCCTAATCAATCTTCAGTCTTTGCTGCCAATGGATGGAAAGTGGATGGTCCTATTGAATATACAACTGATGCTCCTGAAGTCAGTGTTCCTGGTGGATCAACATCCAGTGTTGACAAAAGAAATAACAGGTATCATGAATAGAGACTATTACTTTGGGGTACAAATAAATTGATTTTAACAAAACTTTTGTTGATATGAATAAATCAGATTTAATAAATAATGATTATATCAGAAAAAATCTGAATATGTTTACACCATAATTAACTATTTTTATCCACTATAAATTCTTTTTGATGAAGCATATTTTGAACACATAACAAGTGCTGAAATATTAGGACTCTACTCCAGGCTGACAGTGCAAGTAGAGTTTTCAATTTTATGTAAAGACCAAATAAAAAAGCATTTGTGGTTTTGGTTACTTGACTGATCCTATTTTTTCCTGCTGACTCAAATTTAAATTTTTTTTTTACAAGGGATGTAAAAAAGATAAAAGTTAAATTTATAAGACTTGAATGACACATATATCCTAGTTTATGACATCAGCAAATGGTTATTGTATTTAATATTAAGCACTTCCTCTACTTTCAAACTGAACTGCATGTTGTGCATGTGAAGTATTAGGTCACTTAAAGATGTTACTTATGATGAATCAAAAATTGTTTTTAATATTGATAGGTGTAAACAGTGTTTTCTGAAACGTCTGTGAACTATGTGATTTTGAGATATTTTTATAAAGTCATAAAAAACAAATATTTGGACTTAATCATTTGCAGCACATGATGATGCCCTAAGTTTCATTGTGGAGAAATAACCTCATGCACTTTTTAATCCATTTTCAGGAACCAAAGTGTAAAACCACCATTTTTCTAAAAGCAACTGCAAAAGTTTCTTACAATTACCTACTTGAGTATAAATTATTTTGTATATTGAAAATTAGTTATAAAATTCTTTCAAAACTTTATGAAGGGGATTTAATATTACAACATTTTACAGATATTTAAGGAAAATTCTGGCTTTCTGAATTGGCTCATTATTGACTAGGCAAAATATGTTTCCTATTGCACTGGTTTTAAAATTAAGGTAGGCAGGTACTTTTTTTTAAAAAAGTCATATATATATTATAATGATTAGTATATATAATGTACTAAGCACTTCAGGTACTGGGCAGAACCATCTCAGATGCATACATCAGTTTGGGGGATATTTTTATGAAACATTTAGCCTGGTGGGAACAAAAGACAGGGATGATCTGACGAATGGTAACACATATATATTTTTACCTTAATAAGAGGAAAAAACCAATTACATGTATGTTTATTTAAACTATCCTGACAGGAATCTGTTCAAGATACACCTGATGTTCTGGCTGAAAGACAAACTGGGTGTAATGCTAGCAACAGAATTGGATGTCCAGGACTTACAAAAACATGGTGGATATACAAAGGTCAGATTTTACACTTAATGTGTAAGAAATAATTTCATCTTCAAGGTGCTTGATAGATATTCTGAAATGCTTTGAATAATGACTTGTAAATTCATACTGTAGAACTTAAATGTTTCCAAAAAACTTCTGTCATTTTGGACCATTGTTTTCCTTATTACTTGAGTAGGTGACATCTAAAGGTCCCGTCTCATGTTTCTCCTATATTTAGCAGGTACAAGACTACTCTGTAACAAATTCATTTCATCTGCTAAATTAGTAAAGTAATTGGTTCCAATGTCATATGAGGTTTTCGACTATTATCAAGGAAGATCATATCAGATGCAGTAAGATTTAAGAATTTAAAGGTGATATGTTGGATTTCTATACAATAACATATAAAAAGAATTCGCATGGTTTATGTTAACATTATTCGTATAACACATCAATTCATTGAAATATGACATTTTGGCCAGCATTATTGGTAAACAAAATAGCAAAGAAAGCTTTACTGTGTACAGGAGAAACTGAAAGTAGATGAAACCTCTATCTAAATTATTAAACTGCCAGAAAACTGGACACAACTATTTGACTTCTAAGCCACATATGAAGTGACATGCAGTTTTTACATGTCATGCCATTGCACCTCTGTCCAAATCCCATGAGAATCTAATAATTTACTGACCCTGATGTGTCACATGCTGTTACACTGTTCTCTACATGTACTCAACAAAAAGACATTTTGTTTTAGTCTGTCCAGTTTTGTTACAAGTTTTATTAACATAATTGTTTGATATTCATGGGCTTGAGTAAGAAAAAAAAAACTCAATTCCAAATAAGGACCAGAGACTTTGCTGTGCTTTTATTGGGTAACTTTTGAGATGAGAGTTGAAGCAATGAAAACATTCAATAAATTTGGGTCCAGTGTTTTTTGTATTTTGTTGGTTGACTTCTTATTTGTTAACATTTATTTACAGACCTTTAATTTATATGGTTACTCTTAAACTAATGTGTAACTTTGATGTGGCAAATTATTGGCCATTATGTATTAAATATAGAGTTTCTTGTGAAACAAATCGTTTTTGATGATAATTTCAATCAGTTCCAGATGGAAAACATTGATTGGCAGATGTAGTCTGTAGCTAATTTATAGTGTATGTAGATAAGTAAATACATCAGAAACTTAACGCATATGATGGTGAAAATTTTAATTTAAAATCTTTTTCAGTCCCAGCTTGAGGCAGAAATAGGAGGTATTTCTGATTTTAGCAAAGCTGCTAAAAAAATATTCAGAATGTTGTACAGCGCTGATGAATATATTGGCAAGACGCTGACTGGGCAAGAGCCAATAACAAGCACACAACAAGGCCATCTCTGCAAAACCAGTCCAGAATTAAAATAATGTATGGTATATTTTAAATTATTAACCATGCATTGTAAACTTTGTTAACCTATGACAAAATATATGCCAAACTGTAACAAAAACTTATATGAACTAAGACTGGAACATTAATGTGAAATTTAAACATGTACACAACTACTACTTTAAACATTATAGTGTAGACAGGTAATATTCAAATGGACAATGTAAATCTACTTTAAGTTTAAATGGTATAATAACAACTGTATGTGTATGGTACCAGTTTGTGTGTGTGTGATTTAGGTGTTTAGTAACATGACTTTAACAAATTTTCATTTATATTGCTACGATGTCTGCAATGTGGTAGTTTATAGTGATGTCTAGCATTGGGATATCATGCCACAGACATGTAGCATAATGACTCCCACCCAGTCGCATTATCCTGACACCAGGCTGACCAGTCCTAGCACTAACCTCTTAATGCTGAGTGCCAAGCGAGGAAGCTAGTACCATTTTTTATAAGTCTTTGGTATGACTCTGCTGAGGGTTCACACCCATGGCAGGCGCTCTTAAACTACTTAGTCCACAGGAGCAGTTAGGGAGTCAGTTTAATTTGTGATGGAAAGCCCAAATTTTCAAGTCTGTTAAATTAGTCATCAAGCCAAGTGCCTCATTAGAATTACCACCCTCAAGGATTTTAAATGTACTGTAATTGCATGAAATGTTTCAGGCATAACTCTCTCTCATTCTCTTTTTCTCTCTCTCTCTCTCTCTCTCTCTCTGTATGTATATGTATATATATATATATATATATATATATATATATATATATGGGATTGAACTAAATTTGAAATCTTGCTGGATTCTATTGATTAATATACATTAATTTGTATTTCAGAAATCATCAAGGAGAAGTATAACGTTGGGGAGGTGATGGTGAGGCAGAAGCTTCGTGATTTGGTTAAACCATCAAGAATACCATCACTTCCACATACTCCAGTGGTGACAACAGATAAATAAGAAATGTGGGGAATGAACTATGAGAAAACACTTGCAACATATTTTTTTATTAAAAACTATTAAAATTGAGATAGAAATTAATGTGAGTTTCTGTTATTTTGTCATTAAGATTGCTTCAGAATAAATTCAAACTATAACAAGAGTAGGAGTACATATTTCTAGAAACACGGATGATGTAAGGAGCCAGTAATCTGGATTTTAGGACACACTAGTAGAAGTATAATGACATTTATTACAACTTAAGCCATGTTATCTACTGAATCCAGTGCACAACCTATTAAGCTACCCATGACAAGTATAGTTTATAATTTTCCTTTCCTTGTTCAAAATTTACTATATACCTTAGTCCATATGAGGAGTTGGTTGGGGTAATTTGGATCATGTTCCTCTTGAAATTATCATCAAATGAAAGTTGCATTGCTGTTAAAATCTCTTGTTTTCTTGAAAATATTTCAGGGATTTTCAGCTAAATTTTAGTGTTGTCCAGGGTTTTCCATGTTAGAATTGTCCAGGGGTTTTCCAGCCTGCCCTGGACAAAGCCTGGAATATTAGTCCAAATACTCCAGCATTTTCCATGCTAGAATTGTCCAGGGTTTTCCAGCATTTACCATCATTTTCCATGCTAGAATTGTCCAGGGTTTTCCGGCCTACCCTGGACATAGCATGGAATATATTCCAAATACTCCAGCATTTTCCATGCTAGAATTGTCCAGGGTTTTTCAGCCTACCCCTGACATAGCATGGAATATTAGTCCAAATACTCTAGTGTTTTCCATGCTAGAATTTGTTCAGGGTTTTCCAGCCTACCCTGGACAGAGGCTGGAATATTAGTCCAAATACTCCAGCATTTTCCATGCTAGAATTTTCCAGCATTTTCCATCGTTTTTCATGGAATATGATGGAAAATCTACAGCCGGGTAAATCTGGACCCTGACATGTGAATAACTAGTTAGTTCACTATATGAACTTGGGGAAAGCAGTAACATAGTGATGTCTAGTACTTTTGGCTTCAAATTAAAAAAATTACTTTATTCCTCTCATGCTCTCTCTCTTCTGTTTAAATAGATTTATTAGATATTAAAGAATTTATAAAGCCCCATTGGTTGCCAAACACCTGCTGTGCACCTGTCTTGTACCACCATCACCAACTTACTAAGCAATTATGGACCAGGGACACCCACAGAATTATTTTGTTGGGAGGGGGAAACATGTAGTGGTCAGCTATTAAGTTTTACAGATGTAGACCAAGTCATGTTCAGAGGTGAAATCAGTTGTGTGGAGGGGGGAAGTGACCCTCCTTGCCCCTATGTTCAGGCGCCCATGGTATGGACTCGTATTTACCAAATTACTCAGTAGGGACTGTATGAACTGTGGTCAGACGATTCCATTAACCGTACGGTGTATGCTCTTCATCTTTAATCTATAATAAACTAACACATTTTCTCCACCCTACAGATTTAAGTGTCTTAACATACTGGAACAGATTATCTTTACCTACCATGATGGCTTAGAAGTTTCTATGTTGTTACTACTGGAAAACAATTTGCTGCACATAGATGAAATAATAATAATAATAATAATAATAATAAACAACTCTTGAGAATTTTTTCAGGCAATTTACTGCTAGCCTTTAGTTTAAATTTATTTAAGAATAAGTAGGTAACTCATGTGAAAATGTTAGGAAATGTCAGGAGGGGTTTGCTAATAGAGGTAAGAATTTTTGCAATCAAAAGTTCAACATTGCCAAGAAAGGTATACCAGCAGTTGAAAGATTGCTGTAATATCCAGGTAATCTAAGAGTTTATTTACTTATAACCATGATAAAGTGCATATAACTGTATGATTCTTAGCTGAATATTTTTATTTTGCCTTTGTGCTAAAATGGATTTGGAATGGGTGTGCAGATGTACAGATATAAGGATAGAGAAATGTTCTGATAGATATGAGCAAATCAAAAAGGCCCTTTCTGCTATTGCAGTGGTGACATAAAACACACTGACATGAAATAATTGTCTTTTTTCAACATTAATAATATTTCTGCTTCCCAAATTGTCCTGTTTGAATTCTTGGCAAAATTGCACAAATCAACTTTCACTGATACACAAAACCATATGACATTTCCTAATGCAAGGTTTTAGTTTGGATTATACATGTATTGAGATCCCCATCTAATGACAATGTTTACAATTCTTTCATTATATACATATTAGTTATTTGATATAATTTAGAAGTATATTGTGTGATCAGTACAGTGTAATTCCAAATTGTTAACTGCCATTTATTTGGTTATATGATTTGATGCACATAAAGTTATTTTTACATGGGCCAGCCATATATTTTTCTTTACTAGCAATGTTTTTGTTGTCATTTTAATGTTTTATTAGTATCCTACCTTGTAACCATGGATATAACCTAAATCCAGTCAGGAAACATGTTGAAATCATAATGATATTATGTACTTTAATGTACAGTGTTAATGACATACAAATTGATTTGATACACTGAGTGAGCTTAGTTGGAAGAGTGTAGGACTCTTAATCCAAGTTTTGTGGGTTTGATACCTGCCTATGCCAGCCTGGGTCATCTGTCTCTGGGTGTCAAAGGGAAGAGCACTTATCAGATGTGTTGATGTTTGCTGGGACTTGGCTTAAGCAAAATATTCTAAAGGAAGAAATAGAGTAAGGAATCTTAACTATTTCAATTGAATAGATTTTAATTGAAAATTTTATCTTTCCTGTTTAAAAGAAAATAACTATTTTGAAATTTTAAACTCAGTTAATTTGTAAAGATACAGGAATGGTCCCAGACATGGCTGGTTACATTTAATACATACAAGACTATTAATGCGAATATAAAAAAGGGCACGCAAACCATCCAGTATGTATACATAGCTGAAACAAATATACAAGAGGTTACTCATTATGAACATTTGGGTATTATCATGGCTAATGATTCCTCATAGTACACACATATTCAACGCATTTTTTTTCTTATAAAACCTGGGAGGATTTTCAAAAATTGAAACGGTTTAATTAAAACCAGATTGATTGTCTTTGGAAAAATGGTCACTATTGTTATATTTTATACATTTTGGGCAAAATGCACTCCCATTGTGTTGAATTTTGGACTTGCAATGACTTGATGAACAGAAGGATTACTATATTAATACACAGATGTGCAAATCTGTTTAAAGGACATAAGAAATAGTATTCCTTAGAAGAAACAGAGATTTTCACACCAAGTTTACAGTGTGTGGCAGTTTCACTGATTTTCTTGTTTCATTTTTTAATTTTTTTTTCATTCATTATACAGAATGCTTCACTCCATGAATTCTGTATTATTCATAAGCAAATGTTAGCTATGTATGTATACTTTTAATAAAAATTATGGCCATGTATGTGTATCCTTTTTGAGATACTATTAGAGTGACATTTGCATGCATGCATAATACACACTAGGGCTGCATCACATATGTAAACCACATATTTAAACATATTGATACAGTGGCATCAGATTAAATTTCTTGTTATATAGTTTCATATAATTTTTACACAATAAATACATTTTGACAGATAGGTGATCAATGATTTTTGTACATAAGTGATAAGACACTATCTTAAACCAGGTTTTTTCCAGTAGTTTCTGACATCAGCACTATTTGTGGGAAAAGATTTTTGATTTAAAAAACAAACCAATTAAAATTACTACATAATATAATCATTTATTAATAAGAAATAATTCTGTTCTGCATAAATGAGTATGCTGAGAGCAGACTGATGCAGATACGGTCATACAGTTAACAAGGGTTTTGAAAAAAGAATGGCAACAGCATCATAGCTTTTGAGTACTATTTTTACCTATTTTTTTATAAACTGAAGGCGCAGTATATGTCAGTAAGAAAGACAGAGAGAAAGAGAGAGGAGTGGGTATACAAATTGTGAGGACAGAATGTTTGCAGCTTAAAGATACTTCTAATAATCATTTTAGAATAGACACAGTTCTAGATGTAAATGGTTATGCTTGATGTACTTGCCTGAAAAAATTCAAGTAATATGGTTTTGAATATAAGAGTTTTTTCTCCTTTTTTCTTGGGTGCTTTTATTAAACTGCTAGTTCCACTCTGTTAAGTAATGTACACTTTCACATGAAATTATTGATTATATTTACACCTTTATTTCCATCTTCTCTAAACTATCACTGACTCTGAACTGCAAGCTCTGATACTTGAAGACCATGCAACTAAGGCAGGTGCTCTGATAATTAACAGTTTGATGTATCATTGGACAACCAGGATCAGCAAATCTGTTCACTAACACAGATAAGAGATAGCACTGATTGACTGTAATTAAGATGGGCTTTAGAACACTTGCATTTAGAGCTGAAGTAAAACAACTGCATATCAAATCTATCTTCACTAATTAATTCCCATGAGTCAGTTCTGGAACCTTGCTGCCTGAAAAGTTAACCCCTTCCTTTGAATAGAGTATCACTCTGAATGTGGAATGAAGATTGGACAGTTTTCTATGCAGTGTATTAATTATAATGAAATGAAAAAAAGTATGGCATAACGCTCAACTGGCAATTGATGCTGGTGCAACAAATTAATCAAACAATGTAACCATTTGTTACTTTACATAAGCCAGAGAATAATAGCTGAAACAACAAATCTTTTAGAAAAGTAGTTTCTAGAAGCCACTGTGAACAAGAATTATCAAGCAGAAAATAAATTCAAATATAAGTGATCTTGACAATAACATGCTGGCCACAGTGATAAGACATGGCATAAAAGATTTTTCTTTTCTATGATATCAAATTAAGTACTATAATGAGTTGATAAAAACCAGAGGTAAATTTTGCTTTCCTTGTGATTTTAAGTAACTGTTCTTAAAGTCTGCTTCAGTTGCTATTATATTATTGACCCCTAGAAGCCAGATTAAAGTGGATGATTTTTATTCTTGTTTTTGTTGGTTTTGTCAGCACTCTTTAACACATTATTGGCTATATCATGCCAAGGAAATGTGAGTGAAATATTTTTCCAAAGGACACATCAAAACAGTTGGCCCAGTTCTGGCTTAAGTAAGTATAAAAATGTGAATATTAGAATTAAGAGTATAATTACCTGTCAATTAAGCTACTGCAACTCCCTTTAGTGGGTGAAAGTACATACATACATGCATGCACACATACACACATTCCCATGCACAGTTAAAACAAACATATACTGTCGATAATGATGTTGATAGAATATTGTGAATTCTTTGGACTTGGAATTTTAAAATAGCAAGTTCAAGTATAACATGTCAAAAAATGTGTAAAATAAATGTAAGTAGGTTGTAAGGGTCTGAACATTTAATTGGGTCACTTACATATAAATATATATACATGTATATCTATTTTAGTTGTCTTCCCCAAATATTTTTGCTTAATTGTGATAAGAAGCTTTTTTTCTCAAAAAAGTCTGAAAAGTCTACACCCAAGTGACCTGCACAGTTACAGGAACAACTGCAGAATCAGATGCTGCTTTCTTTTTGTCTTTGTAGCAATTATAGTCAATTGGATTCCAGCAAACTGATACTGATAGTGCTGAAATATGATAGCCTTCATGTCCTAGAGTCCAATAAGTGGGTCTCCCATAAAGGCAAACTGATATCAGTTGTCTGATCATTTCTCAAACTTCATCCTCAGAGAAGTGGACTGTAAGGCAAAATGGAGCCCAAGCATAAGTGGGGGATAAAAGACAATGTTTTTGTTACCTATTGTTCATTTGGCACTCATGCATACACTCATGTAAGTGGATAAAAGGATTAATAGCAATTGACTACAGAATGTCAAGTAATAATTGTAGAAGGTTGTATTGCTATACATGGTGATATTAGAGGCTTAAACAGCTATTTATAAAATTGTAAATTGAAATATCTATACTTCTATGAAAATATAATATTACTACCAGGAGTTTGCTTTACAGTCTTATATACACATCTAGGCTATGTAGTGATCTTGTTCAACTGAGTTTGAAGATCTACATTGTAGTAACTTTATTATGAGCCAGATAAAGTATGATAAAGATGTATCTGCTATGTAGTAATATAACAACATTACAACTAATTCATTTCATTGGCCTCATAAACCCAATTTATTAAAAACAAATATAGACTTGTATAAATAAATGTTTCATGCATGCCATGTGAGAAAAATAAAGACTACATGAGTGTACTAACTTATTTCCCAATTCAACTCTATTCATGATAACAAATATCAGATGTACCACCAAGTCACTAAAAACACACACACACACACACACACACACACACACACACACACACACACATATATATATATATATATATATATATATATATATATATATATATATATTCAGTAACTTTACTACTTAAATAAAATTTTGGCTTTCTCTATATAGGAGTTACACATGAACTAGAATCTGAATGAAACAATGTACAGGATTATGATGATTTCCAATCTATGCTAGGCTGATCCCAGCATTGGAGTGTATATCCTGGGCTGATCCCAATTTATCTATGTTAGGCTTATCCCAGCATGAAGAAAGTAATCTGACTTTAAATTGTATGCATCCTAACTACCTGAACTGACCACAACTAGGCAATATAGTAATATTCTCACATTCATATGTGTATGGCTGTATTTTCCACTTTAGAAAACCAGTGCAAGATTGCTTGCTCATGTTCACATCTGACCTTTATCATGACTTCTGAATATATTGACAATTTACTGGGAGCATAGTGCACACAAAATATCAAACACTTCCTTGTTTGCATCATCACTTGAAATAACTTTCCCAGTAATCAAATTAAGCATAATTTGCAACATATTCACATATTAAACTGAGCAGTGGGTTAAGTCCCACAAACATGTTTCTTACTTATCAGCCTAGCTACATGAACAGCTTCTATAGTCCAATTCTGAGTTCAAAAAGCTGTTGTTGTAATTGACTTTTGTTTTAAATAAAATGTATGTTCTCAGTGTTTCTTCTGAAGTTTAAATCAGTTCTAGCTCAAAGCTAAATCGAGAACTGTGTTGTTATCATGCGTCTGTCTTGATTAATCCTTTCATTAAAAGTTGACTTTATCTTGTGATCTGTTGATATCTGTATCATTACACAAGTTATATTCAGTACACAATTCAGAAACTATGTATTGCATTTTGACTACTGGTACTGTTCTGTGAAAGCTGAAATGTTTTTAAATGTCACTGAAAGTTTATACTGAATATTTAAGTGTAAAACTAACATTTTATGCTCTATGTTATGGTAAGGAAATATTAAGTGGTTGTTTTGCAGCTTGAAAGTTACAGCAGTATTCACAGTATGCCTTTTCAACCTGGACTCTTCTTTTTAGCACAGAAATGTGAGAAACAGAATCCATCATTGTGCTTTAGTGTATGATTGAAAAATCCATCCTTGGGATTACAAATTTGCATTAAATACTCAGCACATCCTTGTGTTTGACTTAAAATTCTAAACTTCGAATGGAATTTTCCTATTTTATCAAAAGTCATATGATGGGTTCTATCATTACTGCAATGAGCACGGAAACTGGCAATTTTGACTTGGGAAGGTAGTCACAGTTGATAATCAGTAGAGTAATATTACTATGTGTGTGTGATTTGGATTTTTAATGTAGATTTAACAACTTTTCAATCATATCACTATGATGTCTGTGTAGCAGTTTATAGTGATGTCTAGCATTGGGGCATCATGTCACAGACATGTGGCATCATGTCCTACCCAGTCATTTTACCCGGACACCAGGCCAACCCATCTTAACACTAACCTCTTAATGCTGATCACCTAGCGAGGCAGCTGTCAGTACCATTTTTATAACTCTCTGGTATGACTCAGACAAGGTTCGAACCTGTGACATCCTGCATCTGAGGTGGACAGTCTATCCACTTAGGCCACCAGAATGGTAATATTACTGTGAAGAAGGGATTTGCAAGTAGTACTGATAGTTAATATTAAAATACATAGGTAATGTCCTATAAGAAAGACAGCATGGAATTTTCTTTTATATTCTGGAGACAGTATGAGGCATAGATGTAATAATCTTACTACATCATATTTTTTAAATGACAAAATGAATGTTAGAATGTTACCATGGAAATAGAGCAATGTTACTACATGGGTTTGGGAGATAGCAGGAGCGCTATGTAGTATTGTTACTACATCAGGTTTTTGGAGCTCAAAATATCAGTGCCTGGAAATAGGGTAATATTGCTACATGGTTTGGTTGATAGCTACGTAGTATTGTTACTACATCAAGTTTTGGAAAAAAAGGGTAATGTTACTACATGTGTTTTGGGTAATGGCTAGGATGGCTATGTAGTATTGTTACTACATCAGGTGTCAGAGATCACGAATCAGTGCCTGGACATAGGGTAATGCTACTACATGGGTTTGGGGGATAGCATTAGAGCTATGTAGTATTGCTACTACATCAGCTGTAGTATTGTTACTACATCAGGTTTTGGAGATCACAAAATCAGTGCCTGGACATAGGGTTATGTTACTATATGGGTTTGGGGGGATAGCTATGTAGTGTTGTTATTACATCAGTTGTAGTATTGTTACTTCATCATGATTTGGAGATCACAAAATCAGTGTCTGCTCATAGGCTAATGTTACTACATAGGTTTGGGGGATAGCTATGTAGTATTGTTACTACATCAGTTATAGTATTGTTACTACATCAGGATTTGGAGATCACAAAATTAGTGTCTGCACATAGGGTAATATTACTACATGGGTTTGGGGGGATAGCTATGTAGTATTGTTACTACATCAGTTGTAGTATTGTTACTACATCAGGTCCTGGAGATCACAAAATCAGTGCCTGGATATATATTAATGTTACTACATATGTTCATAAATTAACAATGTAGTATTGTTACTATAGTAAAATTCCTTTAAAAAGGACAAGCAAGCAATTCCTTTTTATTCTGACAGCCAAGTATAAATTAAATTTACTGTGGTAATTATTGAGTTCAAATATGGTACACTGGGCTGTACAGTCCTAACCAAAACACAATAGATTTACCCCCACCCTCATTCTCTAGACAACAAGTGGTTGTCAGAGAAAATGTCGCAAATAAAATAATGGATTCGAATATATTTGTGGACTTACTAAAACAGGTATGTATGAACTTTGCTAGTAAATAAGAATCATACAGAAGCGATCGACTGGCAGCAGACCTGGTCCAGTAATAATACATACTTATCACATGTACACTTTAAATCAGTGAGTCCATTCTTATATGTATATTTTCATGTGTGTTTAATAAAAAACAAGTGGATGAGTAAGTTGTGTGTGTATGTCAGTGAGAGAGAGTTTATCAAAAATGCAATTAAGTGTTTGTTCTTCTCATTTATGTGGTGATATAATAACATCCAGTTTGTCATGTCCACAAAGTAGATTCAATTTCGTCTATAAATGAGATTTATTACGACTTGAAAGGCTGGTAATATGCATATTTTCAAGAATCATGAATTCAGAATTTACTACAGTTTGCAACTTTTGAGTTCAGTTAAGCCTGTTATTCATGCATATATTTGCTGCTTACTTTGAAGACTCTATGGTCTTAAACTAAATAACAGAAAGCCATGAAACCAGAAAGTTAGTAAATTTAACAAATAATTAATCTCTACATTACAAAGTAAAATGGTATGAGGAACTTACTTTATTGTGAATTAAATCACATATAATCCTAAAGGTTCTAACAAAAGTAAAAACATATCGAGTGTTCCGAATAAATTTCCAAATTTGAAAGTGTTGATGTATCAATAATCCTGAATAGGTTGATATACCAACAATTTTGCTGTATCACAATGACATAATCCAGAATGTTTTGAAGGAATTCACAATAATCCCAAAATAGTGTTTGAGTCCAAAATGAATAATTTTGTTTACCCCACCTTATATTAAAAACTATGACACAAAAAAATGGCCAGGACTTGTGGCACAAGTTTGCTCTCAGAAAATTCTACATTTGAAAATAAGGCTAAATCTTGAACTCAAATATCAGTCAACAATGTATTCATAACTTACAAACATGACAAAAACACGAAAATAGCCAGGTAGGCCAAATCTCTGCCCTCAGTTACGGACAAAGGTCAAGCACACAATACAAATGAAATATACATAACCCCTAAATTTGCATGACTGATGATTGATGGAGCAAGCTGCATGCTCATTATTGTACCTGATCAATCCATGTAATAAATATATTTTGCATTGATGCATACATACACACTGACCATTGAAAATAGTCATTATTATATTAAACCTTGGTATGCTATACTACGGTCATAGAAAAGGTGGGACTTTAATCTCCTAATAAGATTGCCAATAAATATGAACGCAAGAGATTTGTTGATATCACGAAATGCTCTCTGACTCTTCATGTGCATATTGCACATATCGCTGCTATGCAAATAGAGATGACTGGGATATCAGAAAAGATCTAAAATTGGTTTTCTAGCATAGAAGTCCATTACGATGGTGACTATGCCTAAAATGGAGGAGAAACTGAGGTGAAAACTGTTGAATGGCACGTAGAATTTACTCTCTTGTGGAATCGATGAATTCATCAAGGAGGCGCCTGAAATTGCTGAAGAAATGGCGAGTTACCTCTTCACCAAAATAGGTAAACTTCCTGATGTTGACAGGGATTCTTACTTGGCATTCCAGTTGGACAAAGCGTTCCCTTTCCTACCCTACCTCCAGGTGGCGATGAGAAAAGGAAAATTGCTCTGAACCCATTTATTGCAGTGATCCCCAAAACAAGACTACTTCTCATTACGGTGATGATCTCTAATCATAATGCGTGTTACATGGTGAATTGTCAATTATTATAAGCATCATTACAAGATGGACAGTGTCTCCATGTTTAAACTGAATTACATGAAGATGTAAAAGGTCCAATAGTCATTTAAAAACAACAAACTATGAATGACAAAGAGGACATAAGACAATTATTATCCCGGAAAAAATCAAAATTTCCTAAGAGTAAGTACCCAGGGTTAAACTTTGAGCCATTAGAGATATTGTGAGAACATCTACAATTTTTCCTTTTACATTTATTAGAATATCATTGATTCCTTCGAGGAGTTTTTACTACATTTTTTAACTAGTACAAAATGCACCTATTTATGTCTAACATCTTTGATTAAAATATTTTGGCGCTATAGCCAATACAAATATTTTAAAATTCTTACAGCTAGATGTTAATTTTGATTAGATTAAGATGCTTTCAATTACACGTCATAAAATCACATACCTGCCATTGATTATAAACAAAATATTTGTACCTATATCCATATCAACCTGGAACTCAATCCACGTATCTCACATGTGCATCAGATACATAAAAAATAAACATTTAGGGATATTGACATTTTTTATGTTGATCTTCATGTGGATACCTATGTGAACGTCCTGCCGTTTACGACTTCATTTATCACGCAAAGGGTGGACAGTTTTACAAAAACATGTAAGCAATAATTACACTAACACCCATCACACATACAATGTATATAAGTTCTCGTATTCAACTAGATACCTAAATAGTTTATAGAAATCATTCAGTTTTGTCTGTTGTATTTGTAAGTCCTAACCTTATTTTCTGGATGAGTACTTACAAACACTGCTTGTGATATATGCATTTGGGCGGGTAGAGGTATATAGACCAAAATCATTATCTGAATTACCAAACCATGTTCTCTCAAGCTTTCATTCAAATAACCAGGTATCTTGGAATTTTTTGCATAAAACCCTGCAGTTTATATATGTAATTAGTTGAATTTTTACCTCTAATCCAATGTGAAATCAATTAAAAGTAGCCCATGAGTCTTAAAGGTCAAATTTCATTATTCCTATTGCCAATAACTGTCAATAAGTATGACTAGTTTTTCATCAGACTAATTTACATTAATCAAAACGCGACTGTTCATTAATGTTTTAGGTGTATTTTAAGGCTTAAATACAGTCAACAATCCTTACAGTAATTGTAAATCTTGGGTATGTTGTATCTTTAGTAATTGAAACTGGATCTCTTAAATTCAAATTTAAATTCATAAAATATGGATAGACCTGACTAGGTATAATTTGAAAATCGTGAAACTATAAACAATCCTGCATTACTTTACATTTCTGTTCAAACTCCGTTTCGTTATTTTCAATGTAATGTTTTAAATCATTCATTGCAACACCCCATGCACGACTCAATATATCAATTTCCGTGTTTAATTCGATTTTAAATGTATCCATTTTTTCTTTATTTTCTGTGTCAACTGTGTGAATTCGACCACTTAATGCAGCGGTTATTTAAGTTTGATTCTGTGTTTTGTTTCTGTTTTTAATAAGATTTTTGTATATTTTTTATTCCTTTAAACACATCTCTTTCCGTAATAACCTTTTTAAAATCAGTTAAACCTTTTCACTTTGGTTGTAATTTCTGGTCTATTTCCTTATTAATGTCTTGAGACGCACCGATGTTTATTAACCAATATTTTATCAGAGTACTCTTTTTTCCTCTGAATCAAAGGTACAATGTAGCAAAATTTTAAAAAGCAGCATGATAATTAATATTTTGGAGGAAATACAGACGGCACAAAAAAACATTGGTGATTACATCATTATCGTCAGTATAACATTTCTGTTCGAAACGACTTACAACAGTACCTGGTTCTAAAATGATGAAAACGTGATCGTGGTATATGTTGTTTTGTTTTTGTTTTGAGGGTTAACGCCATTGCTAAGCGCAAGATATGCGGCCAGTATAGCTGGTGAAGGAAGAAACTGGGAAAACTCCAGTAAGAGATACCCACGCACGGCAAGCTCTGCCACATATCCACACTGGCCGAGCCTGAGATTCAACTGAAATTTTTGGGAATGATTGCTGGCATAAGAGCTAAAGAATATTCTCAGTATTTATCGAGGACGTAATTGATAAAGTAATTTCACATCTGTTGATGTGCAAATGAACACGGTGCTACCATTTTCAATTAATCTTTTGGTCGTTTGTGTTCTTTTGTGAACCTAAGTGGTATAGCTTTATAGTTTGAACATTGTGCATTGAGGAATTGTTAAACATTATGATTCTGTTAGATGGAATACCAGGATAAGGCAGCCACGTAAGTTGCTGTATCTAGCCCTCTGGGGTAACGGGAATTAACATTGCGTTATATTATATTTTTATCAATAATCCCATCCACAAGCCCTACAATCATTTACCCACTTTTTATTGCTATTCAAACACACCACTTATACTATCTAGCACCTGTTTTTTTAAATTACTATCCAAACACAAAACCCCCGCATTTTTATTACTTTTCAAAGACACACATTTACTATCCAGCCAAACGTTATGAGTGTTTATACATACATCACATATCTACTTTGATACAAACATAACTTCACACACAAGGGTAGGAAGTATTTATAGATACATTACTATACTCTTACACACATATAAACACAAGAGAAAATATAAAGAGTTTTAAGTTTTAATTTTGGTAGATTTCTCCCGGTCTGGCTGAATACAGTGCTCTCACTCCTATGAAAGACGTTTACAAAACGATCGACTCTACAAGTATTTTCGCTACCGTGTCGAACTGAACAAAGGACTAAATGCAAAGTTTGTGTACTTAAATGTGGCCGAGTACATCGTTATGTAAAGTACAGCCGCTCTGTTATTAAGAGTCATTCCTTTCAAAGTGAATTCTGCCATAGTTGCTCCTCATTATCATCGTGTCGGTAAATCGTATTTGTGAACATAACCCTAAAAGGAGATTTTAGAGAAGATATTCTGCTTTCGAAAGGCAAAATTAAGGTGAAGCTACAGTTTCGAAAACATTTTTCCAATGAATTGTCAAAACAGATGTATCCTTTGTACCAATAAGTCAGTAGCTCGACAACAAGGACATGGTTTAGAAGATATGTTAAATTTAGCTTCTCGTACGGTGACTCCATTTTAAAAACGATGGTGATTTGATAATTGATCGCTTTAAAAGACTCAGCTTTGAAGCAAGAAAAGGAATTTCTTCAAAACGTCATCATTGACGAAAGCAGGGAAAAAATATGTTGATTCAAATTCGAAACATCCCTATAAATTAGTTGCACACTTCTGTCAAAGGCGTTACTGTTGCAAGGACGATGCAAAAAGAGACGTCGAAACTCCTTTCAGACACGTTCAGATAAAGAATGGGAAAAGAACAAGAATAGGAGCAGTGTAGAAATTGGACGTGTTTAATTATTAACTGTCAAACCAGAGGAAAATATTATGCACCGAGATTCTTACGAATGTTCCGAGTCAAAACTCGATATGTTTGCAATGACGCCTACGATAATGACAATGAAATAATCTCCACGAGAAGAATTTCATCCCGTGTCATTACTGGCTATCTCAAACCACCATCAAAATTGGAATTTGAGACTCGAACCCACGCGGGCAGAGGTTAGATGGCAATGATCGTTAAAGACGATTGTTGTATACCACTCTGCCACCAGAATCCCATATAAGTCATTAAAGTCGCTAGCTAATATATGTCTACGAACAAATACTTTGCTCATTATTGATGACCAGATGGAATTCACATGACGCAAATAGATCAGAGCTTTATTAATAGAAATTATTAAAAATGCGTATTGACAATGGAGCAACAACTCTTTAATCAGTAATTTTTAACATATTTAACTTTGGTTCTCTTTTGGGATTTTCCATTTGCTTGCGGCTTAAAACCTTGTTCATCAAATTGAAAATAGCTTTTTCATTCTGTTCTTTGTTTGAATGTAATCATTGTTTTGCTGAAACTAGATAACGCTCTACCTTCTTCAACTTAGCTTAGAACTTAGCTGTGCATAAAGCTTATATCTATCTGTCTATCAATCTATCTATATGCTGTTATGTTTTGCTTGAATAATGTACTATAGTGGTTCAGCTGTATACTGATTTTTGTTTCCACAGTGCGCTATATAGCCCCTATATGTATATTGTTCATTTTATGCTGGTGAAAAAGGAAAATATAGCCGAGTTGTGCATATAATTTTAGAGTGGGTTAATATAGAAAATGCTGAGTGACAGACAGGAGATTGATTGACAAAGCATTATGAACGTGTTTATTGATGTCGCTAGCAATATCGTAATTCTGCACAAAGATAGGAAGATCGGAGATATAGCAGAAAAACTGAAATCCAGTACCGTTTGAATGAGTCATACAGGTTCACAATAGCGGCACAGAAAAGAGAGTGACGTTTTTGACGAGGTCAGTAACGATGACCAGACCAATTAGACACTTCGGGGCCATAAATATAAGAATAGGATCCCAACTCAATTTATTTTAAAAAGTACATTACCGAGCCTCAAAAAAGAGGCAGCGCAGCAATGATCGAATGAAAATTTTAGAAGCTCTTTCAGGGCCAAAGTGAACGAAATTCCCGCTGCGAGGTTCAACATTATTGGGTACTTGCTTCGTGGTATTGGGACTCAAGAAATGCAAAGCAACCCTCCTTGGAAAATACGAACCCCGTGGAAGATCATGACATTGCAAGTAATATACAACACACACGCAAGTATTACGTAAACGCCTTGGGGCACGACCATGCCTGAAATGGGGCATCGGAGTCAAATCACTTAACTAGCTTTGCCAACTTTGTGAATCGGTTCGTGAATACTACAGATTACGCAACAGACACTTAAACCACAAACATCTTTGGCTGCCTAAGTGCAAGCAGAAACTAGTACCACAACAACAAAAATCAATAAAACAGAAATAGATGAAATAATTGCCATGACTGAAACGATCGCAGTTTTTGATCATGACCAAATACCAAAAATAAAACAAGCCATCGACAACTTTTTCCAATTAGAATGATGCTTCTCCCTCCCCCTAGTATTAGCATACCTACGCTATCGCAGCTAAGACAACTCGTACGACAAGTCGTATGAGAAAAGCAGACGTACTAGAATTATTGAGACCCATTTTTCCGCTGAATCCACAGATATTACCACTACCACCGCCACCACCGGTTAAACAACTAAGACAATCTGCGCGTGAGCACAATATTCGAATACCCGAAAGCGCAAGAAAAGCCGAGATCCTTGCAATAGTAGGTTAGCATAACAAAACCGTCTTTGTGCTGAGCAAGAACAAAAACGTCTTCTCCCCTCTGTTATCGTCACTGAAGCTTCTGTGTATCTTGGCGCAAAACAGAACAAGCACAAGTGCCCGAATTCAAATTTCAGAAACGTAGTGGTGAGTTGGAAAATCACGTGGCCATTATCCCACCCACCTACACTCCTGGCAAAGACACTCGGCAACTGCTGGCAAATAATAGGAGTGTTATAAAACTTTGGTCACTCTGGGGTTAAAGCATACGTTGTAATCACCGCTCATCTGGTTGTGCCGCTTAGTCGTGACAAGGATGGATTAAAACTACTACTCCATGGATTCAAAGTAGTGCCCGCGTGATCCCGAACCACAAAGATAGCAGCGCTATCAGCGATGAAATTGGCAGAGGCATTGAAAGATTCTCGAAATGTTGGAGAAATACACCAACGCTGGATCGAGATAGACTCTTAAAAGATGTGGCTAGGTCGAGGTTCATCTCTTGCCGTATCAACCGTTTCGTGAACCCAGTTACATAGTAAAACTAATATAGGCCGCGCCAAGGGGTCCCGCCAAGGTCAGTTATCAATGTGAAGAATTTTGATAATGGTTGTTTTCTGTGGGCAAACTTGTCGGCAATAAAAACGGTCAATGACAATCAAGACAGGCCTCAAAAATACCTACAGCACTTGGGTAAACGCAGCTTTGGTGATATCTAGTTTCCCGTACAAATGACCAAAGGCACACTGAAGAAATGTGAGACACTAAACCCAGTTATCACTGTTAAACGGACAGAACGGCCGAACACAAATTGATTTGATGTAGCTTAGTGAAATGAAAGAAAAAGAATCGGTATCGCACTAGGTATCGATTAAACATCTTTGTCTGCTAATAATAACGGTAAAAAATATCAGTGCAGACGTTGCATGCATCTATTTAACACAAACGAACTGCTCACAAGTCACGACGTTTACTACGGCGGTATCAGTGAAAAACCACACTGCACAATCATGCCCTAGCCTGCTAAAACACTGTCAAATTTACTGCAGTGCAGCGAAAGATTAAAGTCTCGTATATCATCTACGAGGATTTTGAGTGTCTGATTATTGCAGTGTAAAGCAGCTTTGCTGGCAGAAACACAGATGAGCCTGATATCGATCAGACAGTGCAAGTCGCAGAACACATTCCATGAGGGTTTTGTTATATCGTGGTTCGATGTGAAGGCAAATCAGAGTCGCCAGTTCTTTATCGTGTTCAGAGTGTGAACGCTCTAGACACAGTGGAGGTATTCCTCAGATCGATTGAACTCAGAAAAATTGATTCGACAGCAGCTTAATTCACCAGCAAGCATTGTTATGGCGGTTGATACCATTCGTGGGTTCTCCGCAACTACTCACTCCTGAACTTGTGAAAAAGCTTTCACTGACAAAGAGCAAAGCCCGTCCGGTGTTGAAGGTAAAAGTCCTGATTCGATAGTTCGTGTTCACTGGCACATCAATTTGATGTATAGTGGTGTCGCACACAACTACTGTAATTTGCATCTGAGAATGTACCAGACGTGTTGTTGCTGGCAGACGTATTTGAGGCATTTTCTGACACCACCATGCACGCATACAAGCTCGATCCCGCCATTACGTTTCCTTACCGCGTATGGGCTGGGATGCGTTGTTGTCCAAGACCGTGATCGAGCTGAAATTACTCCCAGAGATGACGAGCATCTTTTTTATTGAGTGATCGCTTCGTGGCGGAATATCCATATCAAGTATTACAGATACGATTATCCTCTGACCCCAGAAGTGCTGTCTGTGCCTGATTCGTGGCTGTTCCCGTATTAGTGCTCAATCGTGGATGAGTCCTGCCGCAAATACGCCTAATGCACCGAGCTCGTCCCAAGTCACAGGACCAAGTACGTATATGTACTGCACTTGATAAATCTTCATTTGTAGTTGCGACTGGGTGTGCGCGTGACCAAGATACATTCAGTTGAAAACGGACCTTGGCACTAATGTCACCAACGACTTTGAGAATGACTTCTTCAAGTTCATAAACAATGCCGTGTTTTGGAACACCATATAAAATCTGCTTAAATGAATCCGTGACAATCTTGTCCGTGAAAATAGAGTGCAGTACAAGCTTTGATGGCCCACTAGGCCTTTGAGTCCAGAAAAATCTTTGATGGTGGACTTGTTGCTCTTCACAGTAAAGAAATCAAAAAGCTGCAGCTGACGAAACTAATTTACATGGGATCTTCCTTGCCAAACGTGTCAAATCTACGAGGTTTACTGCAAGATCAAACCGTTTTACCAGGGTCCGGTCAAGATTTTGTACATCGACACAAACTCGCCGCTGATGCACATCAGCACCAATGACTTGTATGCAGACATGGCACAGCAAGGCTTGGCCAACGAGTTTGATAACAGCGAGTATCCGAAGGAAGTGTACTGCGCTAAGAACAAAAAGGTGGTGGGCAAGTTCAAAGAAGAATGATCAGGTAAACCAATTGAAGAGTAAGTGAGGCTGAGGCCCAAGATGTACTAGATCGTGACCGGCTCCAAGAACATTAAAAAAGCCAAAAGTGACCCATAGGTGATTGTCAGAAAGATCTCAAGCACGCACTGTACCCTGAATGTCCTCGAGACCGTCGTGAGTTCGCGCACATGGAAAATATAATCCACGAACCATCACATGGGTGTATACTGATGCACCAAGGCGAATTTGTTCACGGTGGATACCAAGTGATTGATACTCCCGATGGCATCACATATTACGTGTTTGGTCATCGTATTTGTGGCTAATACTGGTGAGTTACGTGCCAGTACAAATTATGGCTTCAGTTTCGTATTCGCTGGAACGACTTGCATTCCCCTCGCACAAATCCACAAATACACGGCTAGGAAGTTTTGGTTCACTTGGTGATAATATCCCCAATCGGTAACGGGTTGGTTGTCTTGGTGTATCAATCCGTACCGAAATGGAAAATACGTGTATAGCCCATACTGGGTCAGTGGAACAGCATTGTGGCCCTCCTACCAACTTCCAGGAGCACGCATTCAAATACCGAACAACCTTGTCTCCGAGCGGTTGCAAGGGTTCTGGCTGCAATGACCAATGGAAGTCAGGTTACCAATTCTGAGATTGCTCTGGTCTTATCACTAACTCTTTTGCATAGTGATGACCAGATAACTGTTCCGCCAGTGTGCGATTGAATCGTTCCACAATAGCTGGTTCACGATGCACAGTGACGTGCTCGACACATACTCGAATACGCTGTTTGGTTAAGAACGGAACTTCAGATCCGAGAAATTATTTTCCAGGATCCGCATGTACACAATCGTGACCATGTGAGTGGGCCGCGTGCATAAATGCGTTCCAGGGAATCTGCGACACTGGCATAATCTTTGGACGTCAGCGGCTCCGCTTCTTTCTATCAGTTAGCCACATCGACAATGATGAGCGCGTATTTGTAGGTGCGTTACTTGCCTTGTCGATCATGGATACAATCGTGTGGAAGAAATAACAAATCAGCTTGATGAACCTCGTTTGGTGTTTGGGCATCAAAATCTTTCTTGGTACAGGCAAATAAATATTCCAAAGCGCTTGTTTAGCCAACCATGCTCGAGTGCCATTAGTGACCTTGGCTGCACTGGCTAACTGTTCCACTGTGACTTCACTTCTCTGATATCCACCGGAACTGTAGTATAGTTTGGATAATGCGCGTAGCTTTGTGTCCATTGTTTATACCGTTTTACTTTTTGTTTCTAATGAGAGCCACCTAACGCCATCTTGGTTTTCATGACTCCTTTGATGCCCCATCATGCGATTCGTTCTCCCAATGTTGGATTAATCGCGTTCAAGTCAATGCATGAGATCTGCGTCGAAACTTTGACGTCCACGGATATCATTGGATGCTTGGTATGCAAGGTCATATTGGTAACACACCGCATCCACGCGATTGGTAAGTGCTTCACCTGGCTTGGGTTGTTTGCGTGAATCGAGTCGTAGATCCAGGCGTGAAACTGGTTGACAATTAGTGTAGTCAGGGAGATGCTTCTCGCCCGGATATTTACTCTAACGTTCCCTGGTAAGTTTGTTAATGCAGCTGCGATGTCACCGCCGCCAGTGACTTTTTAAAACTGGACCCTGGGCGTGAAATGATGGACATGAAAGTTCCAACAAACGTAAACTTCTCTTCTCCACATCTAGCACAATTCACCGTAACCAAATCTCGTCCATTACTTGTTTCAACTTGATTTGGACTTCTGGTGTGTGTTTGAGCAAGACATCTAGCGCAATATGAAGACATGATCGTAATATAACAATGGCGTCACGCAAAAGAAAATTCGCAGACGAATTTGAAAAAGTCAAAGTCTTTAATTTTATCGATTTCTCCGCACAAGCAAGACCTAAACCATCCAAACATGGTGACAGAATCTTGTTTCCAGCTTGGTTCGTGCACTGGTTATTGGCCCTGCTGGATCTGGTAAAACTCAACTGTTGCTAAGTATGATTTTACGATGGTTAATGTGGAAACGGCTATAGGTGATTGCCATGTCATGTCATAATGTGATCAAAGATGTTCAAAAAGTATTGAGAAGTGGTAAAAACACCAAGACTACTTTCTCGCCCATAGGAAGCTCCGTTTGCATCGATTTCTTGTCCACCATTGACGAAGCCCCTTCAATTGACGATTTTGATGCAATCAAAAACATGGTGTACAATGAAGTGATGCTTGAGAATCAAAACACTCCGGCACAAATATTTTCTCGAGGCCACCACAAAAACATGCACGTACCTTATTTGACTTAGCGATACGCCCATATTTCTAAAGTGATTCCTGACAACTGTAAAATGCTGATGATATTTTGTGGCAAGAACGCTCATGGCCTTGGAAACATCCATTGTGCCGCCGAAAACACGTGGGATAATTTCGTGACATGTTTACGCGGATTACTTTGATCCCGTATAGTTCATCACGATTGATTTGGCTGGTGGGAGACGCACGTATCGTGCTGGTTTGAACGCCAATGTGTCAGTTTAACAACAGTACTTTAAAAATAAAAAATGTCTGGCAGCGATACTATAGAATCGTACGAAAGACAACGCCATACAGTCGCTGAGCAATAACAAGAATTGCTTGAAAATGTGATAGAAGGCAGCAAATAAAACAAAAGTGTGTTACCGTCGTGACAGAGTGCGCTAGAAGATCTCACAGCCGGGTTTGAACAAACATTTGACAGCTGGTTATGCCCACCAAAGAAATTGTCGAACGTACTAAGCAAATTAAAGAGGCTACAAAGGCCACAGCGCAAGAAGTAGCAGGGCTTACTGGAACAGAAGAAGCACCGGTCCAGTTCGTACAATAGCCAAACGTACCAAAGATATCAAAAAAGCCACAAGAGTAAGTGCAGAGACAATCGCTCGTTTGCTAGAGCTCTCTAAGGTCCAGACAGAGGAGGTCATGGCAACGACACCATCCAAATACAAGTTAAAGTTACCAGGTGTTGCAATATTTGACGAGCTTGGCCGTCAACAGGATCAAAGAGGATCCTGTAGCATGCATTGGCAGCTAATTCTAATTTTTCAGACGATTGAACAAACTATGTAAGGGCAAGTTATAAAGTTCGTTCCAAAAAGACAGCAGTAGCGCAACAGGTGAAGAGTGGAATTAATTTGAACGAGAAGTAAAAAAAATCAAGATCGTTGCGCATGGAGCAAAGAGGATCAGGAACAACAGCGACACGCACTTGAATATCTCACATTCGAGAAAAAAGCAGAATGGATAGACGAAGAGGTATTGAGGATGGCACAGCAACCGTTACCAAAACGCACACTCACAAAGGCTCAAGCACCTCCACCAAAACCAAGGGAGGGCTTCGGGGTGCGGACAGATTGGAAATACTTGTGGGATCAGTTCGTGCAAGCGACAGTGCCACTGAAGTTATTAATGAAGCCACATCAATTTGTCAGCGGTTCCTCAGTAACGATCTCATGGACGGAGACACATATCGTGAGCTGATGCATAAACTTGTTGGAGATATTCATGATGTATACGACATCGATGATGCGTTCTGACACAGTGCGTATGGAGACGCACCGCGTCTTACATGAGATATATGAATCAATGCAAGAGGTGGCTGTAAATACAGCCCAGAGCGTGACCTTGATGATCACCATCTTATCCATCAAACTAGAATTCTGTGTAACTTTTTCTACACCTGTGACTCACGCACACTTGGGATCTCTCTCGCCTCGCAGTGAATGTATTACAGTTAACCTAATATCCGATCACAACCATTTGATAGCCATCCCGCGAACAATTCATTTATGTTTTCGGTAGAAACTAACGACAACTGGCATACGATTGAACTTTCCTCAGGCGCGTACGACATAGAATCGACCAATGAATGGTCATTGGCAAGGACTCCAAAAGTTCCACGTGCACATACTCAATTCTGTCAATGCCATCGAATCCCAAATGTATGCAGTTGATATTGCACGGTCTTTCATAAGGTCAGTATTAGGTTGGCCTAGCCACATTCCAGAGGATAAACAATTCTTGCGTGTGGGATATCATATCGCCTCTGACATTGTGAGAATTAACTCAACGACGCAGGTTATTTTGCCCTGTGACGCCGTTAGAGGCAGTTAGGAAAGTCGTAGTTGTACAGGATTACATTATGTTTAGGTTTTCACCCACCGTGGAAGTAGATGACTTGATCTCGCTTACGTCCGCAGCACCTGTGTACCTGCCATACCATAATAATCGGCTGACCCATATTAATTTTACACTGGTGGATTAAGACGGGCACGTACTGGATCTGCGTAGTGATATACTGACGACACAACTATACATTAGATATTGACCTTGCATTTAATAACAATGACAGTAGACGTGTGAAACCCGTTCCCATAGTGAACGCGAGAAAACAAGTGTAGATAACCAATTACGGAACCTGGCTAGGTGACGTTTTTCGTGGAGTATTTTCAGGCGCACCAAAAGGTGCTCAGAGCACTGACATCAGGCGCTGTACCGATCGCTAAACAAAGGGTCATGCGAGTCGTGGATAGTGTCAAATGTGCCGCGGTGAATGGATTAAAACAACTGGGCTAGCATGCAGCTCAGTCGTTTCGAGATCTAATATGACGATTAATAGCACGTGCACCAAAGACGGCTCCAATTACATTGCCATCGACCAAGTCAATGCCGCCTACAGTGAGTAAAGAGATTAACAAGGCCATTCAACAGTGATTGTTAGATTCCGTGAATGCAAATCTAGCTATGGGGAGTAGCTTTGTATGGTAAACTTCCATTAAGTGGTATTGAAGAAAATCAATAATGAATAAACCATGACCCAGTTCAAAAATGTATTTGATCCAGCATTTGACATAGGAGCGCCAGTGTTAGTGGGTCGAAGCAAGGAGATTTCTAGTATTACTCATACCCAGCCAGAGACCCCAATCAGTTTAAAATAGAATTGCAACTGCAAAACACGTCCAGGTTTTTCTTCCCTATCAGGCATTTTTGAAAATCTAGGGAAAACTGGTGCGCAAGAACGATGCCAATTATGATGTCAATATCCAAGTGGGATTTGTTAACAATGAGATCATGGCATTGTTCAACAGTACCCGTTACCCATCGATGAATAAAAATCGAAGCTATTCTCGGACAATGTGGAAGTGGCCAAGACGATTCTCGGACTCGCCCGATACAGCGATAAAGCGATGATTACACGAGAACCGCAGATTCAACCATGATGTTTGTCAATGATGCAACTGATCACGCTGATTTGAGAGCAAATATAATTAGATGGCCTCGAAATGCTGCTCGCAATGTTGATACAGCTGTAGAAATTTTGCCGTTTTCTAATCCTCAATTTTATCTTTAATTTGTACAGCGTCGAGAACAACTTCGTGGAGACTCGTAACATCAGTCACGTCATGTGATATTTGGAGCCAAACATATGGTAAACGTTTTTCGTAGAAACAACTCCAATGATGTCATTTGCATTTGCTCCTGCCGGCAAAGTTATATTAGATGCCCGTGTTATCCCCTTGACTGGGCACAGAGTCCCCCTTGTTATCGTTTGTGGAGTCGGAAACCACGTTAACCTTGTCGTTTCTCGCATATACCATATATATACACACCCTCCCACTGGTAATGCTAGGCAGTTTATTCGACTAATAAGAACCTTGCATGATGTTACTGCACCAAAACACGTGTTCTTGGCGTTCAACTTGCAGAGCGAGATAATGACCAGGCATGGAGTGAAATGGTATTTGAAAACTTAGAAGTGACTGAGGTCTCTTTAAGGTTGAACGGTCATCAGGAACCTTCGGAAGAAATTCGGCTGGACTAAACAGATTCCAATCATACTGTATGTGTCTATCACAATCTGTGGTCGTACATGGATTGACGTTAAAACATCGACATGGGCCTACTGATTTCAGAACATGACTTTTGTACTTTGTACCCGATTTGTTACTTTTCAGTGGAACATGTGGAGTTGTTGAGGCAGTCCGTCTTCGACATGTATTTTCATGCACGCGTCGGTAACGCTGGTGGTGCTATTTACAAATACTATGCTGTGATACTTTCTGACAAGACGCTGTTGCTGAAGGACGCTGGCGGCTGAATGAAGGTGATCGATGCATCTGTGGTAAATTCGTAGAATTCATAATAAAACACTGTTACGTTTTTGCATAAAGATATTCTATAATAAAGTGAAGGTCGGCCTTACTGCAAATCAACTTGCGAAATCAAACACGCAATCAAAGACAATTGTGGGGTCACACTGAAACTTTCTGCAGCAAAATTAACTGGAAATATCCCAGTATTGTTGACCCAAAAACATCTCTCTCGGCTTAATGCGACCAAACACAATAACACTTCAGTAACATTAAAATTATCCAAGTCAGAGGACGCACAAATGTAAAAGACCGGTGGAATATTTCCATTCCTTGCAGCGATTCCAGCATCGCTGGCAGCAGCGGCTCCAGCGGTTGCAAAAGCGGTAGCGTTAGGGGCTGTCGGAACTGCCTCAGGAATGTCTTTGAAAAAGCAATTGGAGGACGTAACAAAAAGGAAGAGGCTTTTGATTACTAGGCATGAGTCGTCGAATACTTTCGGGCAGAAGTCTTCGATTACCCGTTCTCAGAAGATCGCGCGTCTGTTGACCAATATTGATTTACTCGAGGTAGCAAAATCGATCAAACGTTTTCGTGGTTTTTTTATGAGATGAACTTGCAGCGATGGTGCTACGCACACGTGAAACTGCTGTCGTCAATCTTTGTTCATAAACAGGTCCTGACATTCATTGGGTCGCATACGAGGTAACACCTCAGCACTTCTATTTTGACCCGTATGGATTTGCACCGCCAGTTGAAGTGGTTAATTATTTATCCCAGGGCACTGATGGACGAAGAAGACAGAAATGTCTGCCGCTCATTTTCTACTATGCCAATACAAACACGGTTTCATGGTCCCATATGCTCGGTCGTGTTGTTGTTGGCGTTGATCCAAGAGAGCTTGTCATTTTTGAAGGTCAATTTGGCAAACTAAAAACGTCAAACGTAGACATTTACTATATTATTATCAAGCTCAATTACAAACATGTCGATTGCATTTATCAAAGGCTATGTCGATAATGCTAATATTGCAATCAGACGATATGAGCAATGTGGTAAAGTTAATTTATAGAATATGCATTACAAACCAGTGAAGGAAAAATAGTAATTGATGGTAGTTAAATAACATATGGTCAGATTATTTTTGGTGATATAAAAGGCTTTGATAACCCTAATTGTTTTTTACTTTAACAGTGGATGGAGTCTAGTAAGACAAGTAATCAATATTCATCCAGGTGAACGAATAATACGAAGCTAAAGATAAAATTCAGTTTGAAGCAATGCACATCTATCCATACGGATACTTAACTGTATTTGGAGTTTGTGCTTAAGATTAGATTTAATCATTGTATCATTGTAAATAAGTAATGGAATATATAGGGACCAATTGACAGCGGATACTAACATTGATGATAAGTTTGTTCCACTTGTTGATGAATATCTGCGTCAGAGTGGCGTTACCATACCCTCATATCCACTAAAATATAATGTGTGCTTACATCAGTGAAATAATGTACTAATGCCAACTCGAGGTCAGCTAGGTGTTATAGCATTAGCACGTGAAAACTCCGAAGCGTTGGCTGCAGCACCAGGATGTATTAAATCCGGTCGCGTTCATCATCGAATATTTTAAAACAACATTGAGTCATCTGAGAAAAGAAATGTCTCGACTGTTATTCAACAAGGAGGCATTTGTTCGAGTCCCCGTTTTTGAGCCAAGACAATCGTTCGTTGTCAAAGGTTCTGGCGTAATCGGTGTGTTTTTGAATGCCAGGCCAGAAGAACACACCTTTGCCAGAGACTTAAGTATTCCTGAGGCAGAGGTGTTTTATAACTGTATGACCATTGTTCAGTCAAAAAGGGTAATTAGCTAGAAGTACGCGTGATGATGAGATAAGGTCAACCTGTCATGCATTTGAATTTTATTACTGATAGAAGAACTATGACACACCCTCAGTCTTATCGACGTGAAAAAATGATCGATGCGGAGTAAAAGCTACGAGATGAAAGCACAAAGAGAACCGAGCTGAAATACGATCGCTCTTGTTTGGTCGCAGATGGTGTTTGTGGGCTCGCTGCGGCAGCCAATGTAGGTCTTGGTGTGATTGGAATCAAAACATCCATCACTGTAGCTTCACCAATTGGTATTGATATCGAAGCTAAATCGATAGTAACCGGTATCTCTGGTGGCGCGAGCAAGTTAATTCGATGCGATTACATTTCTTGCGGCAACACAATACGATCAGTAAATTGTACTCGGTTGCAACCGAGGCTAAAATAATCAGTTCGGCTGAGTTTGAGTCTGTGCAGGCGGAAACGAGAAATCACAGAGAACTCCGTGCACAAATAAAAACCCGTGCTGTTGCATATTTACAGACAGTAAAAAATTGAGTAATCTGCTTTTGAAAATAAAAAAGGATCTATATAAATTCCCAAAACACACGTAGACCTTCCGCCAGAAACTATTAAGGAAATACAGAGCCTGCATGGTTCTGTTCCTAGAAGAGAAGGTCAAGAGCGATACGGAATAAGTTCAACCGATTATATCATATATAGAATGCTCTCAAACATTGCCCTGCTGTAAAACCATCTGATATCAATCAAACCAATTCTCAGCTTCTCATGAATAGCCTTACGATCCTCGAATAAGACATTGTACCGATGCTGAGTTGTAATATGGGAGAAATAAAATTAGCGTTCAAAGACTAAATCAGTATCCACTAGAACATATATGTTGCTAGCAAATACGAATAAAAATGTGATCAACTCTTGTTCATCGGATAAAATTTGCAGATATTTCAGCAATAGTTGCACATTGTAACATGAAATTCACAGAATATAACCTAAATCAACATTTAGTAACAAAAAGACGAGAACAGATGACAAAAGAGTTTTTAGAACAAATAAGAAAAGTGTTCAGTTAGTAGTATAGTTACAATCAGTATTACAAGCCTGTCTGTATGCCATACTGATCGAAAACACAGTACATTCATCCGTTGTACTCGGCCTGACAATGTGTATATATCGATCGCTACCATAATCTTGCCTGTCTCAGTACATCTCTCTGCAAGATTTTCCTTTCCACAATCACCGCAGACTAGAGTAGTACGGAACTGGGACTCTTTAACCTCATACGACACCCTATGGATACACGGACAGCCGTACGAGACTCTAACCCGCATGACTGGCACACTCGCGTCACTTTCGACAACTTACACTCCATATATCAAAAGAATTGGTGATACACCTCTACCAACCCCTCAACAAAAAAGTAAGCAAATCTCTGTGGGTTGCGTGGGAAATAACTTGTCATGAGCGTTAGAGGTCAGAACGGCTCTCAGGGGCTCAGACTTCTTTGTGGCGAATGTCAGCATTTTCTTCAAAGATTTAAAATTTTGTGCTTAAATGTTTCTTGTCTATTTTACGATTATTGTATCAGGATATCACTACTATTCCTTTACAATGCTGCTTGAATGCCAATAAGGAATTT